>JAQBSW010000554.1:0-107500 GCA_029291075.1 Eudiplozoon nipponicum
GTGACTGCATAGAAATTGTGTAGACGACATTTCCAGTCAAGTTCAATGTATGCGAGACTGCTAGAGGTGCGAGCCGCATATCTAAATTTGATATCCATATATATTCAATGCGGTTTGATCCTCGATATTCAATTTGCCGTCGTACTCTGATGATGATCATGGAAGGTCGAAACGCGTCAGTGCGTTGCAGCTGGCGGTAGTTTTGTTATGTTGTTCGACGACTGGTTAAATACAATGGGATTGGTGTTTACTTCAAGCTCGCAAACTTGATTTAAATAATTGTTACCACAACCCGCGCAATCAAATATTGTTAAATTGTATTTCTTATATATGTATATGTGGCGAAAGCTGCAAACATGTAATGTTCGTGACTGCATAGAAATTGTGTAGCCGACATTTCCAGTCAAGTTCAATTTATGCGAGACTGCTAGTGGTGAGAGCCGCATATCTAAATTTGATTTCCATATATTCAATGCTGTTTGATCCTCGATAGTCAGCTTGCCGTCGTACTCTGTTGATGATCATGGAAGGTTGAAACGCGTCAGTGCTTTGCGGCTGGCAGTAGTTTTGTTATGTTGTTCGACGACTGGTTAAATACAATGGGATTGGTGTTTACTTCAAACTCGCAAACTTGATTTAAATAATTGTTACCACCACCCGCGCAATCAATTATTGTTAAAAATACAATATTATTTTCACACGTTATTATCTAAGCACAAAAGCAAAAGGTCATAAAATCACGGTAAATAAATCCTGAATGATTTAGCAATATAGTTAATGCTCACAGATAAAAGATTTAAATCCTGGCTTTGATAGTTAAAACACATTAATCCACTGCATGTTACCGGCGCATTACGCGCGGTTCTATTATTATTAAACAAAACCCTATTAATTACAAATAAAATTGCAGTTCAAGAAATCTCAATTAAAACTGTTTGAAACTAACGGAGATTGTCTCTAAAATTATAATTAAGAGAAACAAGGTCTAAAACCAGAATTCGTATATGTGACCCTAAGGAAAACAGTATCTGTCGAAATTGAAATTCGTTGGGTTGTATCGTGGAGCCGCGCACTACAATGTTATGCTGGAAAGAAACTTGCAATACTAGTTTAAAGCTTCCAATGTTTTCTGCAAATTCCCTAAAAGTCTTAGTTGACGGAATGTTCATGATCGAATTGCGCGTAAAATGTAATGATTGAATATCGCGTGGTGTAATACTGAAACGCGCGACTCCGTGTTACAACCCAACGATGTTCAATTTTGACAAATATAGTGCTATTTAAGGTCAAATAATCTAACTCTGTTTTTATACAATATTTCTCTTAACTGTAATTTTAGTAACAATCACTGTTATTTTCAAGAAGTTTTAAATGAGATTTCTTGAACTGCAATTTTAGTTGTAATTAATAGGGTTTTGTTTATTAAATATACACACCCGCGCGCAATACACCGGGAACATGCAGTGGATTATAGTGCCATAGTGGAATTACTCTTCTTCTTTGAATTATTCGCAGTTTATACAAGTGATTTACTGTTCGTATACGATTCTACGTATCAGAATTTCAGAGTTTAATGGGTTATTATAATTAAATAATTTAAAAACCTAGCAAACAGTGGATTAATTATTTATGATGTTTTTTCAAGACTGTTTTTACACGATTCTTATCCATCCATCATCAGAGACTATATTTACCAGTGACTTTATTTATATCCTCATATGTTTTCAATCATTTACATGTATTCATCACGATTCAGACGTTTGTGAATTGATTATTACTTGTGTTGAATAAATATCGTTTTGTTGCCGTCTAGAGCTCGGTCCGTTTTGTTTAACTGTGAACTGATAATTACTTGTGTTTAAAACATTCAATTTTGTTGAAAATATATCGTTTAGTTGCCGTCCAGAGCACAATCAATTTGGACTAACAATGAATTTAGTTTTTTTCTTTGCAACTTTGTGTACAATATACGTATGGTGATTCGATTGAGCCTTCTCACATCTCTCATTGGAAAAAGGTCGGATACTAATCATAAACGCGGATCTCAACAGCAGCTACCAGGTATATGTAGAAATGGTACAGCAACACGAACTAGATAGCTTCCCCGCAAAATTTCTTACATTAGCTAAAAACATACTACAATACGATGCTCTAAGAAATTGATTGATGTAGTTGTAATTTGCATTTCGTCATAATTAAGTTTGAGCGCATGAATTTCTAATTGAGTTATGAAATTTCTCAGATGTTTAGCATGAGATTTCAGTTCAGGACTATAAATATTTGAATAAAAAATATAGGATTTGCTGAAGTCAATGTCGTAAAATAAAAATATTGTCCATGAACCCCTTAAATTTCTATGAAGCGCACTTGAGAATAAAAGTAATGTATATGTATTCAAATTACTCAAAAACAAAGATAACATCAGTCTTTTATATAAACTCTTTTGCTAAATGAATGTGGAAGTAGGTTTGTCTGAGGGCAAAATATGAGAAGCAGTGTATTTATAACTAGAAATTGATACGCAGATGCATATTCACAGAATTTAGTTTGCGATAATCATCGCATAATTTGTATGTTATATTAACTTTAGACGCAAAGTGAAATTGGGTTACCCAAAAAATTTAGTTGTCTATTGGTGCCTGCTTATAGTAGTCTTGTGAATTCATCATGAGCGACATTGTATTTAGCAAGAGGTAATGACCTCATTTTAATTGTAATAGGTGGTACTGAGGTGTTGGTATTTTGCATTGTTCTGGAGACACGTAACTCTGAAATTATCTGATTTAAAAAGGATTTATGTTCCTTTAGAGATGCAGATATCATTATCGAATAATGCAACGGAGATGGCTGTATCTAAATTCAAACTTTTGTTTTACTTTATTGAAAGGGTCAATGATCTTAGAATTTGCTAGATAAACAATAGGCCTATATTTTAACTTGAAATCAAAGCATAAACTGTTGTGCAAAACTATGGTGACGATGAAGTTGTGCAAATATTCACGTTTTAATCAAATATTAAGAGAGCATTGTTGAAAACCGTAGATTGGAATGTGCTCACCCATGGTTGTGAAAAGTAGTTTTTTAAAAGATATCTCGGCATTAGAATCACCCTCGAGAGTTGAAACTGCTGCATCTGTGATTACAATTAATTCCTCTCCGATTTTAAAATCTAGAGAATGGTAAATGTTAATGGGTTGTTCTTTCGGATCATGTATGCAGATTAATTGGATATTTGGTTCATAATTATCAACTTTATAATTGACTTCAAGGTTAATTATACTTGTACAAAATGAATCAACTTATATTGCTGCTATTGGTGAATAAAATTCAGTGTTTATTTATCGTGGCCTTTGATAAACCATGAAAAGATACTGGCACCTGAATAATCTATTATCCGAATAATATAGGCATTCTGGTCATGGGATTGAAATTTTATAATTTGTCATCTTTTTTTGTATGTATTATTCGAACGGAAATGATGAGTCTTGAGTGTATTAACCAGTGCTTTTTTCTCATTGAAACTTTAAAAAAATTTAATCAGCTTTGCTAATGTTCTCAATACAGATCATAGACTAACGTTATCAGATGAGAGACACGCTGTTATACTCTAAGCTAGTTTAGTATCGCAAATATTTTATTTTACAGGACATAATACAATTAATTAAAAATGCTAAAGAAAAGAAAATAATTTATAATGTACAAAAAGCGTGGCCTATGATTTCAAATGCCGATAAAAGAGTGCTTGAAAAATTAATGGTAAAACAGATTGAAAAGGCTGAAATTTGAGCAGATGCCACTGTCGAAGTATATCGTCAACTTGATTGTCGCAGGTTTTGTAATTACTGGAAAGTATTTAAACGAAGTATGTCTTAGAAATTAAACGAATAAATTCATTTTATAATAATATTTGTTTTAATCAGCCACGGTAGTTTAAAATTATCAATAAAGGTTGCTTTAATTTTGTCGGAGGAAATATATACCTTTATATACACTACCTTATCAAATAAAGACGGCTAATAATAGACATAATCATTATTCTTTGTCTGACGTTGAACTCTTCCTGAGTGAGTTATGCATATTGGTACCTATGTCGTTGACGTTGCACCCTGTTTATTTGTAACTGGCACTGCTAATTCGTCTGACGTTTTTGAAACCTAATGATCTTGTAACTCGATAGAACGTGATGTCGATACTGTCAACAACACGTCTTGTGACATTTGCCGATTTGGATTTGTTCCTACGTAATCGGATTGCACACATCAGATTCGTCCATGGAACGATGGTCATTCAACTCATCTAGTAATTCAGTCTTATCGTCAATCCAGATAAACTGGGGAATGCAACGATCTGACATAAATTGACTACAGCGATCACCAGTGACTCTTACCGGAACACCATAACGCGATATCCAATTATGTAGGATCGCGAACAAGACTTCTTGCGCTGCCACATCCTTCAAGGACTCTACTTCAAATTGGCAACTAAGACGATCAATGATTGTTAGCAAAAACCTTTGACCGTTAACTTCAGGCATTTCAACAATGTCTATATGTAGATGTCTGAACCATCCAGTTCGTATCCCAATTTTCTGTATCTCGGTTCTACTATGTCTCCACACCTTAAAGGTTTAGCAATTGGCACAGGCTCTTACCCAAGCCCGTATGTCTTTAGATATATTCGGCCATATGTATCTATCAATAATTAACCGAATAGTGGCTTTTATGCATGGATGTCCCAAATCGTGTAATTGTTGGATTATTTTGGCGTGTAACTCCAAAGGCACATATGGTCGTGGTTGATTTCTGGACGTTTCGCGTAACAACCGTTTGCCAGTCAGGATTTTGTGAACATATCCGGATCTCTTAGACAAAACTATCGTAAAGGTATCCAATCCTTGCTTTTCCTCGATTTGATTGACTAAATTGTTATGAGAATCGTCTAGATTCTTCAGCGGTCTTTGACATGTCAGCTCGACGTCTGCTTAATTCGGTCTGCTAAGTGCATCTGCTACCACATTCTCTTCACCGGCAATATGATAGACAATGAAATCGAACTCTACTAATCGGGTAATCTGGGAATTCAGCCTGCAAGATTAATAAAAACTTTTGCTTTTACTAAGTATACTTATCAAAGACTTGTGAACTGTCTAAATAATGCTCAAAATGTAGCACTGCCGCATACACAGCAAGAAGCTCTTTACCAAAAGTATGATAACATTTTTCTCGATCATCAAGCTTCCGGCTATAAAACTCAATTGGCCTTACTATATCCTGTTCTCTTTGCTGAAACTCTGCCCCTATTGCAACGTCTGAGGCATCTATGATTAGCTCAAATGACTTCTCTCAATGTACAGGTGCTACAGTGGTTATGTCACTTAACAATGCCTTAGCCCTATGGACGTTTTCTCGGTCTTGCTGACTCAATTGAAAGGTCAAGACTTCTTGATCGTGCTCTTCTCGCGTGTGAGGTGGCGTGTTAGCGTTCCTAAAATTCCGGCTAGACCTAGTATGAATCGCCCTTAATAGCTAATCATGCCCGATAACCTTTGCAACTGGCGCACGGTCCGAGTCTCCGTTACGTCCTTGAGGGCTTGGATTTTATCTTCCAAAGGTTTAATTCCGCCTTTGGAAAGTATGTGTCCAAGATATTTAACTGAAAAGCATCCAATGTAGCTCTTATTGGGTTTGGCCACTAATCCATATAGTTCCAGCCTGGTCAAAACCATTTCCAAATGTTTACGATGCTCATCACGTGATCAATTAAACATAACTATGTCGTCTATGTACACCCTTGCAAATGGACAATTCTGAAGGAATTCTTCAACCAAACGCTAGAATGTCTGACTGTCATTCTTCAACCCAAAAGGCATTCGAAGATCTTCATGCAATCTCCCTCTTGGACATCTGACTGCAGTGAGTGGTATAGAACTTTCCTACATTGATATCTGATAGTACGCTTTCTGGAGATCTATACTTCAATAAACCGCATATCCCATTTTGTCTCGGAGCAGAGTACTCTAGTTAGGGAGAGAATAAGAATCAACCTTAGTCACTGAGTTTAGCAGACGATAATTTCCACAAACACTCAATTACCCCGATTCAGGTTTGGGAACTACCACTAGTGGGGAAAAAATTTGGAATTTGACCATCTACAAATTCTCTCTTTGTGTAATCGGTGAAACTTAGACAAAGCAACTTGTTAGTATGTATTAGGTGTTGCGAACCTAGTAACAAATTAGTTCAGTTGTGACCAGAAGGATAAACCAAAGGCAGCATGAACGGAAAGTATAATCTCATGTACATCCGTTTCGTGCTTACTGGCGACTCATCAGTAGGAGCCGGTATTACGCCCTTTAACCACTATATATTTGGTCGAAGAATGCGGAATAATAGGACGGTGCAATCTCCTAGACGAATGTGTAAACATGCAATAGTGAAGCTAACATCATATAAAGTCTACGACAATGCGACTTCAACGCTAACTCACACTATATAATATATATACCGAGTCTGTAAAGGGTACTAACACTATGGCTATTGTGTTAGTAACCGATACCAACATTATTGTACCGAAAAGGTACATGGTACTAACACTATGGTTACCGAGTCATTACATGATACCAACCTGATGGATATCAATTTATGCTATAGTTCGCCGAATTTGAGAATTACAACAATTTCGGTACACCTGTTACTCCAGTAAATCCATACACACTGGCCTTGATCGATATCAGTTATCACATTTCGCGGTAAGCGTGACATCATTCAATTCAATATATTACAGTTAAATACCATTTGTTGCGAAGAGCTAATATATATGCAAGTATGTATTAGGTGTTGTGAACCTAGTAACAAATTAGTTCAGTTGTGACCAGAAGGATAAACCAAAGGCAGCATGAACGGAAAGTATAATCTCATGCACATTCGTTTCGTGCTTACTGGCGAATCATCAGTAGGAGCCGGTATTACGCCCTTCAACCACTATATTTGATTCAAAGAATGTGGAATAATAGGACGGTACAATCTCCATCCATCAGGTTGGTATCATGTACCGACTCATTATTCATAATGTTAATTACCATGTACACTGGCCTATAATTACAGTATCGGTTACTGCTTCCCACCAATAGCCATAGTCAATAGTAATCTTTACGAACTCGGTATATATATATATATGTAAAACAAAATATGTATATGTATATATATATATGTATATATATGACCCATATGGTGTGCGTTAGCGTTGATCTCATTGACCCGAGCCAGATGATGTTAACTCACTTATTACGAGGACTACATTCGTCTAGGAAAGGCCAATACTATTCACGTTCTGATATGGTAGGAGCTAATAATACTGCGGCTCCTGCTGTCGAGTCGCCGTGCTCTCCGTTCATCTGCTGCTGTTCGCTCCTTCGTCTAACTGGGCTTAATTTGTTACTAGGTAGCAACACTAATACCGCTTCTGCATATATTAGTTCTTCGCAACAAACAGTATTTATCTGTAAAGCAACTTGTTGCTTGTGTTGTGCCAACGGTTAGGCCTTTGGTGAACAAGACGATGGTGTCACCAATTCTATTTGGTGTTCTACTCCGAACTTCAGTCTATTTCTTTTGACACTAAAAGGTTGAAACACTGCAATGTGTTTCTTGATGATATCGGCAAAGTCACTTGCGATTATAAGACAGGTTAAAATGACTGTTCTAACTGCTGGATTGTTAGATTAAGTGTGTGTTAACACCCCTAAGCCATCTGCGATAGTCCTATATTTTGGATCCAGTGTCAGTTTTAAATGAGTCAAGAAATCCATCCGAATGATATGGTCCTTGACATCGGCTACCAGAAAATTCTTCTTAAAGGAAGATTTCTGTTCCAATTTTACCGACAGATCTTTCATCCTCCTAACTCCTATCGGACTACCATTGGCAGTCCATAGTTGATAATCAAATGTGGGGCAAACTGCTTCCACCAAATCTGATTAACTATGCTTATTTATGCACCTGTGTCAATAAGAAATTCCAGACCAGTCAATTCATCCCTAATAATGAATTTATTGCTAGATAATCTAGCAACGTTTTCAAGATCTCCGATTAGGCAGAATCTAACCTTCTTGCCGTCTGTGTCGGTGCTCTTCGCTATAGTCACATATTTTTATTTCGCCTTAAGTATACCTTTTAAAGGCATATCAGGGAACTTTTGGAATGGAACTCCCACTACGGCTCCGAATAGGGGGGTTTTAAACATGTTCCTTTGAGGAATTTCTCTTTATCGGTTTTGTGCTTCCATTCCATCTGGGTCCACCTAAACGCGTATATATGTAATTTTCTCCTTGGCACTTTGCATTTCGTCAGTATTCACAATGTTCCTTTCACCATCTGCGCGGCCCATCGAAGCGTTGACCGGAGTGAGTCCCTCGACGTCTAGAATTTCTATCCTGAGAGTGAAGTTGCGAAATAGTTCTCGGCATATCATCAATTTTGATATTTAAATTTGCAACTTCTATAAAAAAGTAGCGTACATTTTCTTGTAGTGTCAGGATGGTTTCTGCATTTGTTCTGCCTGGCTGCGCCATAACTAAATCTGCTGTCACAGCATGTATCTGCGGCTCCTGCTGTTTATGCACACCATCTAGTCCTCTGAATTTATTTTGACAATCAACATTTATTGTTTCGAATATCTCTAATGTGGCTCTAAGTCTGGATGGTAGCTCAGCTGTAAAAATAGAGTTTAACACATCTCTGGATATATTCAAACTGGAAGATTTTGAACAAAGGAATTCATAAATTTCTGATGGCAGTTGACGCCCCATCTTTTACAGGCATAATAATTTGAGCATTTGTGCCGACCTTCCAGGACGATAACTCTGTTTAATTTCAGTCATTAAAAACTCAACGCATTGTGCGGTTCTCCTTTGACAGTTATGCTTCTAAAATTATCTAAAGTGCTTCTAAAATTCTCTGGTAATGCCACCCATGCTGCAGTAAATTTCTCCAATGGATTCACAATTTGGTAAGCTTCAAATAGAATTTGGGCATCTCCGATCCAAATTGAAGGTTTTTCGGATTTATATGGTGATAGACTGATTAGTTTTGGACTAAGGCCGTCACTATATATATTGTAGAGGCTCCAAACATATCAGTTAACGAAAACACCATAGACGCCAATTCGGCTTCAGTCTTAATACACCTATAGGAGTCTGATAAGTTTGTTTTCTCTTCCAAATCTATTAAGTTCATGTCTACAATATCTTGAGCTAAATTATCAGTGTCCTCGAATTTAAGATTAGCCTCCATGTTACTCGAACTTAAATACATATTTGATCAATTTAGTAATAGGCAAAAGACTTTGCACTTCTTAAGTAAAAATACACCCGATTCAATAACCTAAAATTAGATTAGACGCGAAAAACAGAATTATTAAATTACCTGTTCCTGAAAGTTCCAAATATGCACGATTCAAAACACAAATGAGCCACAGGATTATATTGTGAAGATCAGGATTTGTAAAACCGAAACCGTGAATTAAAATGTTAAATGCAGCTTACTATAGACAGTAACACCGGAAATGTTGCAAAATACCGAAACTCGAATAACGCAAAATTCTGAAGTATATATACTGGAAGGTATTTAAAAATAGAATGTTCTAGAAATTAAACGAATAATTTCTTTTTTTAACATTATTCGTTTCAATCAGCCACTGTGGTTTAAATTTATCAATAAATGCTACTTTAATTTTGTCGGAGGAAATATGTTCCTCTACACGGAAGCGTGCCTTATCATTGTTCCAGAAATTTGTAATGGTTCAAACTAATTCGCGGACATATTGCCAAAATGAAATTCAAATTTCATTAAACGGTACCAATGAAAACAAGCTAACTCTGCCGTTGACCAATGACGTGCGACCTTGCGCTTTCATATCTATACCAGCACGGTTCATTTACCATTCAACTCACTTGACACACTTGACACTTCTGCTCTGCGCACTACTTGTGTCTGGTTTCGCTCTTTCTACGTAACTGTTTACCTAAACTGACTTCCGTACTTTCGTTTATCACGCCTTTTCACCTAGTCACTTGGACTTCAGTCACGCCAGTCTTCTTGTCGCTGTACAACGAGTCATACATGATCAATAATCTATTAGTCGGAATTCTACGTGTGCCAGCTACCGCGATGTTGTCACAGATCTTCAACAAGACAATACTAAGTCTTCCAAGAACAATTCACCTCTCTGGTTTCGAAAACTCGACTTGTCCTGGTGCATCAACACGTAGCAACACAAGCCTACTAACCAGAGCTGGCTTCAAATATCTTGGTGTACTTTTAGACACTGCAAATATATCAAACTTTCTCGGCATTTGCAATTCCGGCCATGATAAGGGGCATCCACAATAACTCTCCCTCTCATTATCTACGGCTTGTTTATTATTTTGTAATATCGCAAGGCATTTACTGACAGCCGGGGTATTTACAAATTTGCAACCGTGTAAGTGTTCTGAGGATAGTACTGTTTTTAGACTTGTTTTTATATCAGAAATCTTTTCGCATAATTATAAATAAAGTTGTCTTTCCTTGTTTTATTATCCGGTGTAATTGTATTAAAATCGACGATAGCATACCGAACCAACATGTTCTTCACTCTGTTTGTGAATATTTCTTAATCAAAGTCGTTATAGTATTTCTCATTCGTTGTGTTTAACCCGTGAAAGCAGATTTTGTGGAGTTTTCTGTGGTTAAAGTGCTCAAAAGTATTTACGTTCGTGTCAAACTTTGGAGGCAGATTTTGATTTTGATTCTGATTTTGTGGAAGCATATTTCGGTACAGGTACAGCAGTTTCAGTTCTCATGGGTGATTCTATGGTCGAGATATTTCTAAGCGTTTTACTTGCAACAGCAACGGATGAGCTCATATCTACTTATGGTTGCTGGCATCGCACACTCAACATAGGATACGGCGTGAATTTACCCACAGCTTCATTGTCGCTAACGTATCACATAACATAATAGGCATTGATTTCCTGTTGAAATGTGGGCTTATTGTTGATCTTGCTAATCAAGAAATCATTGCTCCTCCACCGGACTTGAGCAAAGTTTTGGACCCTTGCCTCAGAGCGTTTGGAGTTACAGATCATTCAGCCAACCCCAGTGTATCATTCAGCACAGATATCAGCAGATCTTTGAAAACACAAGTGGCTGTTCGATCTCAGCAAGTCAGAGCTTCGAGTTTCCAACAATATGCATCATATCGTCACAGCAGGACAACCTATTGCACTCAAAAAGCGACCGTTAGCCCCTGCTAAGCTGAAAGCTGCCTAAGAAAATTTTCAAGACTATTGAAAGAAGGAATCATCAGACCATCGAAAATTTCATGGGCGTCACCATTAAACTTAGTCTCCAAATTAAACTGATCAAACAGAGCCTGTAGAGTTTATCGCAAGCTAAATTCAGTGACTAAATCCGATGCATATCTTATTCCAAATATAGAAATCTAACTGGAAAACTCAGCGGTAGCCATTTCTTCTCAGTGATTGACCTCAGACAAGCCTACCATCACATCCCGGTAGCGCCAGAAGATATTGAAAAGATTGCGGTCATCACAACATTTGGCATTCTTGAATATCTCTACATGCCTTTTGGTCTCAAGTGTGCTACTCAGACATTTCAACGATTCATGGATAACATACTTCGCGACGACGCCGCTTACTGTATGTCATATCTCAATGACATAACGGTTTTCAGTCCAGACCTAGAATCTCATGCAAAGCAATTACGAAATGTCCTCTCACACTTATCCAACCGCGGACTTAAGGTGACAAGACGCAGATTGCAACTACATCAGTGCATATCCTAGGGCATCGTATTACGCCATAAAGTATTCAACCTTTGCCGTCGAAGACAAATTCTTTCAAAAATATCATGTCACAAAAGACTTGTAAGTGAGCTGCAGAAAATTTTTGGTGTCCTTAACTACTATCGTAAGTTCCTTCCCGGCCTATCAAGGCAAATTTATTCGTTGTGTAGGCACCTGAGGAATCGCAAAGGACTTAGCAAGAACTCCATCATTTCTTGGGCACCTGAAGACGGGGAGTTATTTAGTCGCGCTATCAACTCGTGAGCAAATTCTACAATATTAACGCATCCAGATTTCTAACGAACATTTCTGCTCACTACAGACGCTTCCGAGTTTGCTATTGGGCCACTTTGGAAAAAGAGATCGACGGAATTTGGAAGCCTATCCATTTTTACTCGCGCATTTTGAAACCAGTAGAAACAAGATACGGCACTTTCGGTGGAGAACTTTTTGCTAAACATGACGCAGTGCGCCATATTACCAGCATTATAAGCAGCAGAAGATTTGTTGTTTTTAGAGACCATACACCATTAGTTAGCGTCCTTTGAAACGCGACTTCAACTGCCGTCAAGTACCCAGTCAGAGTAGAAGGGCATCTGTCACGTTTAATCGAATGGCAATTCGATATCAAACATCTTAATGGCAAACAAAGCTTCATTGCAGACTCACATTCCAGGCCAGATATCTCGCTACAACCTCATTCGTCTTCAACATTCACAGTCAACTCTGTGACTCTCAGGGAACCTGCACTAACAACATCCATCCTGCAAACAGAATTGCGCGGTGACACACAATCAAAGATCAATAGCCCGTCACCCCACTAAGTTTGTATGCCGTCTCTGGCAAGGTTTACCCATTTTTTACTTCACGGGTACGCAGCCCAAAAAGCAAATTCTGCCAACCAGCCTGTTGTGTCCACCTATATTGGATGGTCCACGTACCCGTATGTCGTCTCTGTTTATTATCAGCGTATCGTCCAGACTAGACTTAATTATGACTAATTCTTCAGTTAAATTATTCATTTGAGAAGTCAGTCCCTGAATCAACGTTTCCAACCCATCAGAAGCCATTTTAAATGTACCACACATGCTTTATTTTTACTCAATTATATATAGAATTTTGCTCGCACAACGAGCATCGATTTAATAAAACAAATTTAAACATTAATTAAATTATGTTCACTTCAGCTCGAAGTCTGCTTTTCTCATTGGGCTGACTGCTTCATTCTTATACGGGCGCTTCTGCAAGGAATTTCTGTTGAAATAATGTCTGCCATAGATAAGACCCTTTGTTCATTATATGCCTTAAAGGTGGCTATTGCCACATCTTCCCCCCCTCAGGAATCGGCTTTGGCACTCTGCTTAAACGATCCAGTGCAACAGCTCGTGGTCCATCGGGCATGCTAACAAAAACGGTTTTGTGCTCTGAGTCCACCCTCCCCACGCGATATGGCCCATCATTGACAGCCTGCAGTGTCATGGTTTCGACCTTCGTGACCATTACATAGTCGCCGACCCTTAGGCAAGTGTGGGTATGTCGTCTTGCATAGGCTTGTCGAAGTGTGGCGCCTACATATTCAGCTAACTGTTTTAGGCGCTGCTGAAAATCCGCTATGGTGCACCGCTCATGGGATCCTGGGATTACAGGTTCACCTGGCAGTCTAATATGTCCTCCATAGACCATGGTCGTTGGAGCGAATCCTGTAGCTGTTGATACTGTAAAGCGCATAGCCGGTTCGACCAAATGTAATTTGTCTCTCTACGTTCCCGGGCTCTCGTGGCACCAACATCGCAGTACCTCTTTCATCGTCCTATGTGCGCGCTCAGCTGTCGCATTGGTTTGCGGGTGATAAGTGGCTGTGCGGGAATACTTTATGTCAAGGTCCTTCCACCACTGATTAAATTCTCTCGGCTCAAACTGTACGCCCTGGTCGGTTACAATAACTTGTGGTGCACCGAATCGACTGAGCCATCGCTCTTCTAAGCACGTTATAATCTTTTCTGTTGTGATCTTCTTCAGTGGTACAAACTCGACTCATCGGGTAAACTTATCGACCATGGAAAACAGATAGTACACCCCGCCGCGAGCTACCGGCAGTGGTCCTACCAGGTCGATTTGCAGAAACTCGTTCCGAGCAGTGGCATTGAAAGCAATCTGACTGGCTTTTTCTAGTTTTTGTGGTTTAAAACGTTGGCATGTAGTGCACTGTTGACAATAGCTACAAATTTCTTTGGACATGCCAGGCCAATACAATCGTGACTGCAATGTCTCAACGAGCCGCCCAGCGCCGGGATGTCACAACGTTTCATGCCAAAGGGCCATTAATTCCGTTCTTATAGATTCTGGCACAAACCATTGCACTTAAATACTGTTTATTGCGGAGAACTAATATATATGCAAGTATGTATTAGGTGTTGCGAACCTAGTAACAAATTAGTTCAGTTGTGACCAGAAGGATAAACCAAAGGCAGCATGAACGGCAAGTATAATCTCATGCACATTCGTTTCGTGCCCACTGGCGACTCATCAGTTGGAGCTGGTATTACGCCCTTTAACCACTATATATTTTGGTGAAGAATGTTGGATGATGGGACGGTACAATCTCTTGGACGAAGTGTAAACCAATACTAGTGAAGCTAACATCATGTAATGTCGCATTTTCGAGAAATTATATGATGTTAGTTTCAGCACTATAGGTTTACACATTTGTCTAGGAGATTGTACCGTCCTATAATCCCACATTCCTTGCCCGTTCTACTGGAACATTGCACTGTTTGTCCTTCTTTCCGCACCAATAGGCCGTTCTGTAGGCTCAACGTTTTATATTGTTCAGACATCACTGTGCCGTTTTTTAATTGATTGACTATTTCCTGACACGTGGCATCTTCTCCATGTTCCTCAGAGACTTTTATAAGTGGCGAAGCCCGCACATCGGAAATTCTGCTGAGCGCATCGGCTGCCGCATTCTCGATTTCTGCTCTATGATGAATTGATATATCGTATTCTTCCAGTTCTTCAATGGCTCGATGTACTCGTTTCTTCTCAATACAGAGTGATCTCCAATGCACTAGCGCTTTGTGGTCGGTAAAGATGTCTACGTGTCCCCCGATGACAAAATATCTAAACTTCCGTAGCGCCCATTGTACGGCAAGTAATTACTTTTCTGTGACGGTATAATTCTGTTCCGCCTTAGTGAGTGTGCGACTTATATATTGCGCAGGACGTCGGTCAGCTTGTAACACCGCTCCTATCCCAATATCTAACGCGTCTGTAACATTTGACATATTACCCACCGGGAAAGTCAAAATAGTTGCCTCTATTAATTTCTGCTTGCATAGCACAAACGCTTCTTGAGCCTCCTCCGTCCAACGGAACGGTATCTTGGCACTAGTTAACTTAGATAAGGGTTGTTGCGTAACCGCCATCCCTGCGAGGTATGGTCTATAGAAATTCACCATATCAATAAAACCGGCAATTGTTTTTCCTGTTGGTAGGCACCGGATAATCCTTGATGGGCTGTACATTCCAGATCTAACGGCATCCCTCCGCTGAGACTAAGTGCCCCAGGAACCGCACTTCTCGACCTATCTGAACCTTTTCTTGATTAAAGTGTAATCGCCATTCTACAGCTTTAGCCAACATCTTCTGCAGCCTAACACGTAATTCGTGTTCAGTAGTGGCCCATATAATAACATCGTCTACGTAAGCTATTGTACAAGTTAAGTCAGACACGAATGCGTCCATCATTCTTTGGAACACTTTCGGTGCGTTTTTAAGGCCAAATGGTACCCGGGTGAATTGGAAATGACCTTGGGGTACTTGTACCGCTAACTTTCATCGGACTTTGGGCCGCACGCCTATTTGCCAAAATCCCTGTTTAAGATCAAGCACGGCAAACCATTTTCCTCCCGCTAGCTGTAGAAACAGATCACACAGAGCCGGCATGGGATACGGGTCTGGTTTAGTCACTGAGTTCAATTGCCTGAAATCAGCCGCCGGTCGGAGCGAACCATCCTTTTTCGTAAAGTAAACCATCGGAGCACGAAAAAAAGATGATGACGATTCAAGAACGCCGGCTTATATCATTTCTTGGGTTGCTCGAGTCGCTGCTGCTAATTTCTTTTGAGGAGCACCATATACTTTTGGTGGTTCGTAACCTTCATTTAGTTCTAGCCATAGCTTAAACTGGTCGACTGTCGGCCCTGGACATTTGCTGCAATCAGGCAGTTAGAATATAATGTTATATTGGTTTCGAAGATTCCTCCACCACCCAGGCAGACAACTGATCTCCTCCTGCAACTTAGGGGTACATATAGACTTTATTGAACTTATTCTGGGTCTCGGCAATACATACACGCCTTTTGACGGCAATATCGTTTTGTATTTTCTAAATATGAAATCAAGTCCAATAGGCGTTGCGTGTCGCAACAAGAGATCATATAGTGAACTTTCGTTGTGTATTTGTTGCTTACTCATGACCACCATCGATGCGCCCGATGCCCGACATAAACTTGCTCTGTTTTACGTTTGTTCCAATGGCCAAGTCAGTGGTAATACCGACACATCAGCCTCCGTATCCAATTAAAATATTACTGGCTGTCCGTTGAACAGTTATAAAATTGTAACTATAATAAAAATCCTTACATTTTGCAATGTTTCCCACACTTCCTTTTCTTCAAAGGTCATCTGATTCGGACCACTTTTTTGTTTGTTCTGCTGGTCTTCATTCGATCTACCCCTCGGATCCTCCGAAGGATTAATATTTGTTCTCTGATCTCGCCCACCGTTATTTGTGAGGTTGTGAACCCTGTTTCCCCACTGAACTGGCCGTTCTCGAAGAGCAGTACATTGGTTTTGCAGACGCTTATACGCCGTATTCGTCGGAGTTGGAGTCCTTATATATTGACTTTGCTTCCAGGCCACTGGTTGTTGCCTTCTGTCGCGGAATTGTTTATTATGCCGCGAAGAATTCCATTACGGTATGTCGCTCCTGTCAGATGTTGTAACGGGACCCATGCGTGGAGTTGCAGCTGCCACTTTGTTTGTCATCATAGCCGAACTTTGAAGAGCCTGAAGTCTCTCTTCATGGCCACCCTGGGCGTTCGATATTGCACCGTATCTGGTAGGATTCAGCAGCATGAACATGATGGCCTCATGCGGATGCAACCCGGGTCAAGACTCAGTAAGCTTCGAAAACCACCGCTTGATACATGCCATGGTATCCATGGGCATCTCACCCAGTAATGGTTTCAGGCTGTATTATTCTGAAAACACCTCTTGAGGCCTGGCCTGGAAATGATCAAACACACGTATTTTGTACTCTTCATACGTGAGGTCAACCGCCAATTCCAATTGGACTGCTGCTGTAGGGCCCACTAATTCCTGGATAGCCACACGCACAATAGGTGCTTCTAATGTAAATTTTTTGGCTCGAACTGATGCTTCAAATTTTTCTAATCACAACTGTGGCCTTTCCACATCTAGTGGAGCCAGCATGGGCTTGAACTCTGATGACGGTCTGAAATAACTCGTCGATTCGGCTGAAAACGCCGGCATATTTCCTCCTGATTCCTCTTCGGCACGGTCGCCATTGTTGTGTCCACCTATATTGGATGGTCCACGTACCCGTATGTCGTCTGTGTTTATTATCAGCGTATCGTCCAGACGAGACTTTATTATACCTAATTCTGCAGTTAAATTATTCATTTGAGAAGCAATGTCGTTGTTGCGATACTGAATTAATTGAAATTACCTGATCTGCGTTAGTCAAAACGCAGATCAGGTAATTTCATTTGAGAAGTCAGTCCCTGAATCAACGTTTCCAACCCATCAGAAGCCATTTTAAATGTACCACACATGCTTTAATTAAACAAAATTACAAATATTAATTAATTTATGTTCACTTCTGCTCGAAGTCTGCTTTTATTATTAGGCTGATTGTTTCATTTTTATACGGGCACTTCTGCGAGGAATTTCTGTTGAAATAATATCTGCCCTAGATAAGACTCTTTGTTCATTATTTGTCTTAAAGGTGGTTATTGCCATACAGCCTTTAGAAACTGGCTTTCGACTCAATTAACTCGATTTCTCAACCAGGAAGCAAAGCGACTGTAAGACTTCTTACAAATATTTTCTGGAATTAAAGGCTCAGGCTAAACGATGGGTCTCCGACTGTGCAATTTGCCAGAAAAACAAGATCACACGGCACACTCTTTCTAAGTTGCTATATTTCCGAACTTCTTCTCGCCTAGCCATCGTCAACATCGACATAGTTCATCGGCCAAAGTTTCAAGATTTCAGCTACCTTCTAACTATGATTTATAGATTTAAAGGATGGCCTGCGGCATTACCTCTTGGCACCATTTCTGCAGACGAAGTAACTAACGGTTTTATATCTGCATGGATACCAAATTATGGTGTTCCCAATGAAGTCATCACTAACAGAGGCACTTGCTTCTCATCTGATCGTTTCAAAACCACCTTGCGGTTCATGCGATGCACATTATGCCAGACGACTGGCTTCCATCCTAATATAACGGTATGGTAGGGAGAATGCATAGGAAATTCAAAGCTGCTTTAGCATCCTCGACTATTAATGGCAACTGGGTCGATGCACTACCTTTTGTTCTGCTTGCCTTGCGTTCCCGCACTCGTGAATCCATTAAAACGTCTGCCTCACAACTGTTCTATGGCATGGATCTACGCCTGTCTAGTCAGCTGTCACGTCTACTACCCACACAGGATGACCCACGAAACGAAACTACTCGCCTCCGACTTTATTTCGATAACATGTCTAAACAGCAGCCGAGACATACGTCTCGTCCAGTCTTCGTTCACTTGCAACTCCACAACTGCAGGAGAGTACTCGTTCGCAATGACACTGCTGTTGCACCACCTCAAAAAAAATTATCGCGGTCATTACCCGATTTTGCTCAGACAACCCAAATACTTTATTATCATGCAAGCCGCGACACCGACATCAGTAAACATAGACAGGTTGAAACCGTTTATCGAACCACCTGATACTGAGAGCATTCAACCTTCTACACACGTCTCTGGCTCCATTTGTATACAATCTCAACCTAGCAATAGCTTGCTTTGCATAACGCGTAATTGATAATTTTTTAAAATTAATTTTGTTTATTCTACGTATGAAAATTTTTAACTTTACGCGCATCACTTGCGCCCTATGTCACGCAACGTGACCAATGAATCAACAAGATTCATTTTATTTTTCTCGCATTCACTTGTCTCTCGAGGTATATCCAGTTGTTCTTAACTAACAATTGAAAAGCCTTTTTGAACAGTTCTTTGGTATTATGCCATCTGTGAGGCAATTTTCAAGTATATTTTTTATGCAGTTACCTTTTGATTTTTCTGTATATATTTTAACATTATAATGTATGGCTCACACCTGAGCTCACACAGCCTAGTTTGGTATGACCAGCTACTGAGAGCTAACTCCTTTGCGTAGCAACACTCAGTAGTTATCAGCTTCATATCATGGTAAGTCCACTTTCAATTCATATCTCAACTTCCTTAGTTGCACAATGACTACTCTACAAATATCATGACCACAACGCAAAGCGCACACTAGCTATTTTAGTCGTATAAAAACACATTGACGGCGATCCAGCCTGCCCAGGCTTTAACTTAAACATGGCAACTTTAGTGGCAATCTACCTTGAAATCCTCACGTTGCGACTCCCAAATCTTGCACTGCTATATTTTGCTTCATGTGGTATGACCGGCCACTACAGCTAATAATTTGTGTAGCAATTCATAGTGGTTATATGGCATCATATAATTGTTGAAACTACCAACAAGCATACTCAATCCCAGCATTTACGGTACATTTTTTATAGCTTTGGGCAGAATAATAACCAGTTGCTTAATTTGGTTTGAACTATGCCATGCAACGACTCAAAGCAATTCGCCGACATATTGCGTAAATTAAACTCAATTCAATTTACACAGCACCTATGAAAAATAGACGAAATTTGCCGTTAACCAATGGCGCGCGAACTGTCAAATTAAAACTATTTAATCCCGGTAAATTTACCATGCAACTCAGTTTTCGCGTTTTCCTTCTGCTGTGCGTTACGTGTGCGTGCTGTCTGCTATCATCCCTTACGCTGATTTTACGGCTTGCTTCACACACCTTCGCAATTTAAGTCACACCAATCTTGTTGCTGTACAACTAGTGAGACGGAGCAACATCTACAGTTGATCCCTTCAGTGTACCAGTTACTGCAGAACTTTAACATGTTCACTCAGCTACTCACTCACCACGGATGTCAACGTCACAACAGAAGGAACAGCAACCAAGTCAACCAAAACTGGTCTTAAGTGTCTAGGAGTATTTCTACACACTGCTACACTAACTGACTTTCTCTGCATTTTCCGGAGAACGCATACTGGCTCTATAAGGGCCCCCCAACAGTACTAACTCAGCCATCCTTGGCTCCTAACTGACTTTGTTACGCCATACGGCATTTACCTGAAGCTCGGGCGTTTACAATATATTTAATTTTAAATATATTATTACAAAATACCGGCGAGCTAATTTGAGCATTTACACATGATACAAGATTTCGTTTTTGTTTGTATTTATCATAAGCTTTCAAGAACGATAAAATTATTTATTTAAAATAAAGAGATCAATGTTATTACAACTGCAATTAATTAACGTAAGCTTTTGTAGAACGTTTATTTTGTTGGTCCATAATTAGTAAGTAAAATAATATTTTAATTGATTTTATATTGTAGAAAGGTTTATTAAATGTTTCGTTTATTTACTTTTGTTGTTAGAATTGTTGTCTTTTTTAACAAAGATAAAGTTCGATAATTAAGGTTAGCTTTTTGGTTTATAGTAGTATGATAATAAGGATAGTTATTTTAAAGTATCATTTGTTTTATTGAAATGGAGTTTGCAATCGTTATATAAACACAAATCTCATTATAGATGTGCATTCGTCAGTATACACTAAGCATTTCATAACATAGGAAAGGTGATCCATTCACCAGACCGGTGATTTTTAATTTGAGATTAAATTTTGAATTTAGTCCTTATCATTTTCGAACAAAATTTATTTAATTTTTGCCCACCGACGAACGAATTATAAATATTCATGACAAAATGGCTTTATCTAAGACACACATTGAATCAGGTTCTGATCGCAGACGAGGGGGAGTCGGTGTCCGATGCAAACCGTCGGGTGGTCCAGCAGGCTTTTGAGTTTCCGGTCTTTCGCTGAAATTCAAATGAATGATTTCTCATTTTAGTCTTCGCTCACAGCTCATGCAACCGGAGATATGTCCAAAAACCAAGCTGATTTATTTGATCTTTCTTCCCGTATGTTTTAGCATGCAGAGGCTCGTGTCCTATATGCACTATTAAAAACCCATAAGTGCCAGTTATGTGCCCGTTTGAATGTAAGATACACTTAAGATCAATTGTACTGGCAATGGTCCATCGCGGATGAGATTGCAAATTGGTCAGCTGAATCTCTCTTACTTATTCACGTGTACTAGACACTCTGTACTTGAGACTGGCATCCTCGCTAATACAAGCCACTTTCTACCAATCATTTCCTTATTGGTAAATCGAAAATAATATGCGCTGGAATCTTATGCAGATCCATAATCTACTTAGAATGCAACTATTACATGCAAAGTTCAAACTTACTAATTACTTGCCTTCCTTGGCTTCCCAATTCCCGCAATAATTGGAAAGGCATAATTTCCGATAGAATAAGTATAGTATAAATAAACTGTGTAATCAGTTAAATATGACGGTAACTTAGAGCCTGAGAGCTAACCCCACTCTCACAAGTAAACTGCGCACCATAGTACAGATAATACGAAAAGTAAAAACGCATGGACGAGGTATATAAATACACGAAGGCATTTAGACAAAGAATGTTCCGGAAATTATTAAAATCGTTTTGAAATCATTTCCCCCATTCAATGTTTGTATATCGAACCGAAGGAAAAATACCTTTTCAATTTACATATTGTTATATGAGGAGTTATCGGTCTCAACAAGAATTTAGGTGAGTCATGTTTGTTCTGAGAATATTTACCATTTTGTAGCGAGTTTTTCTATGATCACTTTCTATGTGGAGTGCATTTTCTTCTAATATAATTTATCAGCATTGACTCCTACGATGTCACTCCTGTTCTACAGTTCCTCTTAATATGCAAAATGCACGTATTGTTTGTGTCACTGCTGATCGGGAATGCTTCAATCTGTTTCTAGATTTCCCCAAAACTTTTTACCTTCACGTTGATCTCCGTTGACCCACGGTTATTTAATACTGATGTTTAGTGTAGTATCTTACGTTTGAACAGTCTTAATCTGCGGAATATTTTTTTGCTGCTATAGCTGGGCGTTGTATATCTGATGCTTTGCAAAGTTCTGTTGTGGATCATACAAACTTTACTCCTACTATCACAGATATATTTGATCAGTTTTTTTCACATTTTTCAAGTTTCAAAAGTGTTGGCTTTGGCTTTCAGTCTAGCTTTATCCGTATTTCTTTGACCTATATTATTCCTTCGATATAATCAGTTATTGTTAACAGCACCCTGAAACTTATTTCACAAAAAAACTGTGCCCTGACAGTAAATTTCTTTATTCTTGAATTATTTTTTATTTCTAAAATGTCCATCCTTAAAACTAATTTTTCTCATATCACGCTTAGACGACTGGTAATCTTAGAGTATATTAAATTAGAATACAGAAGAGGTATCACCATTAGAAATGGACAGCTGTGTTTTTACAACTCACAGAAAGCCTGAAATATTACAAATACTGATTCTATTCACATCAACTGGCGCGCAGTGAAAGAAGTGTCGTCTTCTCAATTCAGTTTTGCATAGTGAATATGTGAAATAAACTATTGCAAATATGAATCATCTGATACCACTAATTTTGTTGAGCCAGAAAATGGAAAAGCGGCATTGTCATTACCTCAAGAGATGAAGTTTGTTTAACTGAATGAATCTTTTTAAACAACGGAATTTGCGCGATTTTAGGACAGATAGCAACAAAGGTGCTTTCTTTACTAAGTAGAGTAAGAAGTTCAGATATATTATTAATTATGACTGAAATGAATGCTAAAGATAGGCGCTCAAGCGACACAGAATTTTATCTATGTGACAGACACGCCTTAAGCTCAACGTACAATTATAATTGTGAACGACTGCTGAATAGTTGCGTGGAGCATAGAGTATACTTAAGTAGCATGAACTTTAGACGTATTTTAAGGCAGTGCGCCACATGTTGTCCTCCAGCCCCACGACAACCTTGACTCAAATAGGTTAGGTAGCAGTTAGTTATGAGTAGTATGGTCACAACCAAGACCGTTGCTCTTTTTGAAAAACGTAGTTCGACTGGTGCTCTCCGCTGTTGTGTTATATTCATATTTAAAAGCAGAGTCCATATAGGTTATCGTCAATGAGTACGCAATGCTGTCAGCCGTAGACGTATATATCGAGCGTCCAACAAGTGCTCATTGTTATAAAAACAAGCAAGGTTCCATCAGGTGCGCTGGTTTGTTCACATTTTGCATGCCTTCAATTGGATTTATTAGTAGAGCGTAATTCTCTTTTGGCCAGGGCCAGACAGGATTAAGAAACAAGGTGGACAGATTCTGAAATGGCAGAATCAGCTCAAGTCAACTAGAATGCAATTGAGTGGTCAAGGACCATTTGTCTACTAGGATAGCATCCACATGCATAGCATAGTTCTTGATTTGGAACCTATCGTAATGTTATCGAATCGAACTAAATGGCGATCTTGTTGCAAATTAAGGTTGGCAAGTATTATCTGCTGCTGGAATCTACGTTCGTTCACTTATTAGCGATATCTGATTTGACAAGTGAGTAACAAGAGTTGACAATTAATTTCCGAGCCCGTTAGCTCAATTGTGATGCTATCCGAAAGTTGTGGCAATTTGGACGAATTTGGTGAACAGGAAAGTTCGTTTTAAAATCCTGACAATCTTAATAGGAGATGAGGATGCAAAATTTTGTCATAATTTTTCTATGTAAGTGCTGATTTTTCCATTTTGATCAGTGTGAGAGCTTAACGTGGATATTTTTACTAAAGGGAAATTCAAAGATTAATGCGTTTTAAAATTAATATTGGGAAGTACTATATGGTGTTCAAGCCGAAAAGCGAAATGCTATGACCTGAGATTCAGAGTTCATCAGCGTAATGCTTCTGATGGCGCGAGCGTATGTGTTTTGAGTAACATCCATCTTCAAAAAATTGGATTTATTTTAACCACAAATGACAACAGGAGAGAAAAAGTAGTCCTTGATTGGCAAGATATAACTTTTGAATGAAGCTTTATTTTATTCAATCCGCAATTCTAAATGGCATAACCTGAGACTTCGAATAGATCAATGGAATGCTTTTGATGGCTCGAACGATTGAAGCTGCAATGATATATATATATATATATATATATATATATATATATATATATATATATATTGAATTACTAGATGTTTTAACCTCAAATTACGACATGGAGGAAGAAAGTTATCATAATGTACGATATCCATACTTATTCGTCGAGTTTAGTGCGCCAATTTGTTTTTATGAGATATTATTTTTGTTTCTGGTCCGTGGTTTATTATCTTTGTCTATGTGTTTCGAAGCTAGCCTGTCTAGCTGGTGAACGTTTTTCCCAAGAATAGGTTTAAAAACGTTAATTGGTTAATATATTATCACAAAACCTAGGATTATTTGAAGGTTTCGTATTTTTGTCATGATTCATTGTTTAGGTCGTTGTGATAAAATGCCTTTATTAGGAATACATAGGTCAATTGAAATGCAGTTTAGTTTAATGATATCTGCTCCGCTCAACCAGTTGATTCAAAATTTTAAATGTAATTGCTTCATTTTGGTATCCTATTTATATAATTTCTCCTCTCCATAAAAGATAATTTTTACACAGTGGATATTGTAATATCTTATTTTCCTTTCTTCTTCTTGCTTAGGACGCATCACTGTATCATGATGAAGCGATCAAATTTCCTCAGACTAATTAACTGTACTAAACCATTCGTTTTAAACGCGTTTACAAGTATGCGAAATGTATGTTGAATGAAATTATTTGCAGATTTCGAAACTTCCTGAGCATTTAGGGATTACTGCTAAATACACTTCAGATCTAGAATTTATTATGCCTGAACTTTGTCCCGGAATGCCCATTTACACTGCTCTATCAGTTAATGGTGACATAGAAGGTGAACATAACGATCCGAAATTATCAAAAGAGGAAACGGTTAAAATGTTCAAATCGATGCAGCTTTTAAATATTGCAGACAAAATACTTTATGAATCTCAGAGGCAGGGGAGAATTTCTTTTTATATGACCAATTATGGTGAAGAAGCCTCGCATATCGGATCAGCTGCAGCCTTTGATCAAGGTAGTTATTCATTTAAAACATATATTTAGGTGATTTGATTTATGGGCAGTACCGCGAAGCTGGAGTTTTACTGTGGCGTGGTTTCAGTCTGGAGGAAATGATGGATCAGTGCTATTCAAATAAGGATGATCTCGGCAAAGGTCGTCAAATGCCGGTTCATTATGGCAGCTTTAGGTGTAACTTTTCAACTATTTCCTCTCCATTAGGAACTCAGATGCCTGTTGGTAGGTGTGTTTTTAAACATATTTTTTACTTTTATGTATTAGGTGTTGCGCACCGAGTAACAAATTAGTTCAAATATGGCCAGGAGGATAAACCAAAGACAGCCCGAACGGGAAGTATAATCTCGTGCACATACGTTTCGGGAGTAAGGGGCGTAATACCGGCTCCTACTTATGATTCGCCAGTAAGCACGAAACGAATTTGCACGAGATTATACTTTCCGTTCATGCTATCGTTGATTTATCCTTCTGGTCATAATTGAACTAATTTGTTACTTGTTGCTCAACACCTAATACATAATTTCATACATTAGTATTCTGCCACACACTGTATCTATCTTTTTTACTGGCTGTTGTAAAGTCGCAAAATTGTGTAAATAAACTATCTGTAGTCTGGTTCGGCTATATTGGCGTTATCTTTCTTAATCTTTCCTTCGTTTGGCTATACCTCTTGAATGCGATGACAACGTTGATATGGAAATTGGCGTATTTATCCCGACAATTTGTGATTTTTTGTTCAAACGAATTTCCGTTAATGTTCTCAAGTCACAGGTTATATCTTAGATTAAAAACCGCATAGCAAATAGAATGCATGGAATGTTTATATACTGACGTTATTTGTGCTTTTAATACTGCTTAACCCTGTTTTATTTTGGATATCGTTATTTATGTTTATGCACACGTTCGCCTGTACATTATGCCTTTGATTTCACTATTGCGTCATTTAAGACATGAGTTAATATTCTTTTTATTTTGCCAGAAACCTGTTTTCCGATGTTTGTATATTTCAGCTGTGATCTGCGAAAGCCATCCTCAGGGCTGAAATTATAATGTTCACACAAAAAGAGACAAATCTATACTTTTGAGGACAAATACGTGAAATGTAGCATGAATTGAGTCTTGGCATTTGAGTAATGTGCACGATGAAATAATACTAGAATTTAGTAAAAGAGAAACTGTTCTTCTGGCAATTTTAAGACCATATCGACGGATTATACAGAATATTTAACAGGCCTGTGTTCGTTCAGGTATCTCTTAACATTTGCCTTTTTACTTGTGCTGAAGTGGAAAGATTTATAGGACCAGTTGAGTTTATCACATACGCTATAAATTTAAACGTTCATTAACTTTGTGTATTGACATGATTAGATATCGCCGAATCATCATTTCGCTACAGCATTTGCCCAACACAAGATTTATATATTGCATGTATATATCTACGTTTGTGTGTATCGATTTGAAACATTCGACATCTTGTGAAGAAGGTATTTTCATATATCATTTAATGGTTGTTATTAATAAATAATATTTAGTCGAGTGTGACAGAATATTGAGCATGGATTTTGTATAAATTTATAATAACATCTTAGTACAACCCGGATTGCAGTGCGTTAAATATTTCCTCAATTACTAGGAGGAAGTAAAAGTATTATGGGAGTGTTAAATATACGTATATCTTCTACCTACATTCCGCTGAAAAAGAAGTTTTATAAACAAGGTACAGGTATCTGCTGGGGTCGCAAAAACAAATTCATGCAATTTTTTGAAAGATTACGCAATGCGGGCGTCACATTGTGAAATTCCACGAGTTGCTATCGGAGGTGGTCGCTATGTCTGATCCGTTCCGCATAGATCCGATTGACCCCCATTTACAAGTACGCATCGAGTTCATCTTCGTGGTGACTGGTTGCTGATTCATCCCTTTCCTCTGAAGGCTTCAACATCGTTAATACTAACCATTCGAAATGATGTACGATCTAATCTTCGTACATATTATGTTATTGTTTTTCTTTCAAGTTTCAATCGTGCTACGAGATATTATTAGGTTGAAAATGATTTCGGAAACAAGGAATCAAATCGTACTTCGAAAATCTGTAAAACCGCATTTACCCGAATTAAAAATAGATAAAGAAGACCGTGTTTTAAAAGTTGATAGGTACTCGGTGGTTTGTATGTACGTGTATATAGCCTTCTTTGCAAATTATAGAACGGTAAACGTACTGTTTTCTTTATATACATACATATATATATATATATATATATATATATATATATATATTCTTTTGAAACAAATTGCAGTCGGATTTATGTAAGCAGAAGAAGCACGTAAAAGCATTTAGCTTGAACTGGATGTGACGAACGCAATTGATTGGTTTCTGTTTTTTACGAATGGTGTGGAAGCCTGTGGAAGAATCAGCACCCAGCCACAACGAAGATGAACTCAAGGCGTACTTGGAAATGGAGCTTAATCGGATCTTTGTGGGACTAAGAGTGAAAAACTGCCTCCCACGAAAGGAAGCCGTGGTTACTCCAAATGATAGGCTTGTCCAGTTTTGCGGAATAATGAAAGTAACTAAACTAATATTGCATAACGTTGTATTGCATGCATTTTAAAGAAAAATTAATCCTGAAAGAGCATTATTGATAATAAAAAACTTAACTAAATTAGATGGTTATTTTTTAGTGAATATAAAAAATATGTTAGAGTGTAAGCTTTCTTGTAAGCGCTTTCTGGGCATTTTTCGCGATGTGCTTGTTCAGAAAGTAAATAAAAATAGCATGTTTTTATGCGTGCGCATACAGAAAAAACATTAACGGGATAAAGTTCATTAAGCTGCAAAAACAGTATGCTACAACTTGCTGTCGCGGTGGTTCGTCATTGTGCCATTTATTGCATAAGACCACTTAGTCGGCTTTAGAAATGAGTTTTATATTTGAACACGTAGAAAATTTACTTCACTGGGCAAAAAGTTCTCTACAGCAGTAGTATGCCAAAATCTCACAAAAGAGACCAAATTAACAGCGTGGAAAAATGAGCACAAGTTCAAGGAAGAGATTGGCTACATGGGAAAACCTTTCTTAATGGACAACTAATTGAAACAGTTTATAGATGTCAACATCAGTTCACACCCGATTCGTACCAAAGATAATACTAACATAAATGTTTTCCTAAGCTTTCCCGAGGCAACCTACCGGCCTTTATAATTGCGCAGCGGTTAAATCGTAGAAATAAGGAAAGTTTCTCTAATGCACTGGTTAGTATCACCTTTAGGACAAATAAAATCATGGGGTTGGATGCCACGAATCAGCGATATTCTGGTATCCAAGCATACCAGATCATGCGTTAGATAATCATCAACAAACTGAAGTAAAAACCATGCCTGCAATTTCAAGAGAAGATGAGCGATTAATTCTGAATTAGGCACACTGTGCGTTTTCATCCTGAGGTCAAAACAAAACTAATTACCAATGAAGCATGACGGACAAAATACGAGGAAAAAAATTCTTACCCGCTATGGCCAACAACGCAAAAGCCCAGCACATCCATAAGCATTCACAAATTGAAACAATATCAATTACAATAAATCATACGACTGCCACAAGCAAAAACAAAACTGAATATCAGTCTGATTCTAATTTACTTAATAAAATTAAAAACAAGAATTGATTTAACTGAAAGATGGTAGTATATGTTGTTATGTAATCCTCGCCTATAGACACAATATACATACTCTTAATTGTTCATTTTTCATTTCCTAAGAAAATGTAATGTGTAACTCTTTAAAGGTGATTGACATTACAAACGATATGCATTTTTTCCCAAATATATGTATTGAATTTAATTATAATAGTTGTATTCTATTACATATTTTATGATAGAAAATAAAAATACAATAAAATAATAAATGCCATTTATCAACTAGACTGGTTTCGTAAATATTTGCAACTCACGAAGTAGCTGCAAGAATAGTCACTGATGGGATTTGGATCAAGAGGAATTTGCATCGGAGTTTTCCAGCTCACAACTACATCGAAGCCGCGCTTTTCAGTCAATACAAACCTTTGCCTCTTGAGTGATCTTTCCTTCAGGTAGATTAAGTTAAACATCGCTCTCGACCTCACATTCTAACTAGACATCCTCAATCTGTCATATAAAGTTGGAACTCTTAAAGTAGCTGTCCAATTACTGCAGTTTAGATTTGGACCGTGCTTGTTTGCTTTAACATACAAAAAGCAAGTTATTGTATCATTGACATTTGTATACAATGTGCAGCTATGGTGGCAAGACTGAAGATAATGCCTTCTTCGATTCTCAAACGCAGCATTTCTGACAACTAAGTAATATTTCTGTATCCTAAGAAAATCGCTCTCGTTGATAATTTGCATTTGGTATATTGTGCTGTGTATTGCTAATACCGTCAATGTATATATATATATATATATATATATATATATACTTTGAAATAAGTGAGTTTAATAATATCTATTTTACTTTATAGTAAAACAAAAAGAAATTTTATCAGATGAAATTTCTTTGTTTTTGCACATAGGAAGGGTATAATGAATATATATATATATATATATATATATATATATATATATATATATATATATATATATATATATATGATGTCCATTCCTTTTTAATTTACCACAGTATTCTTATAATTAGGAAAACACAAATAACAAAGTGGATAAAGGCCATTTATTTCGTGAATACTAATCCTCTCTTATACAATCATACATATTTATACATTTTGGGTTTTCATTTGATTATGCTAGTGGTAATAAATCTGACTCGTTTTTACTGCTGTTTCTTGTTTTGACTAGTTGGTGAGTGTGTATGCGTTTGTGTTTGTGTGTATGCGTGTTTGCATGTAAAGGTCATTCTCGCAGTATTGCGAAGTGATGTCTGATATCTTGTCATTATTGTTTTGATAGCTTGAGAATTAACCATTTGTGCGCACTGTTCACTGTTACATATACAAGTGCTACTTTTCCCAGTATAGTTGATCGTTTCACCTCGTTGCGCAAAGTTTTCACGTGGTAACAACGCCAGTGTTGATTGCAGTGTTAAATGCTTACATTGTTTGGAGACTTCTGTCATCGTATGCGCCTCTGTTATTTCCACTTCAGTTTGTTGCCAATCCGATTGTACGTTTGTTGATTCTAGTCGAGGGCCTGTTTGTTCTCGGCTGGATACTAGTAGATTGTTGTTGAATTTTGTTATTCTTGGCCAGTCGATAAGGATATCATGTTGATGAAACTTTTGAATATTAAGGTCAGGTGCTTGTTGTTTTATGTAAAGTGCTTCGTTAGATAAATAATAATTTTTCTGATTTTGCTTTATGTAGAAATTAGAAATATATATATATATATATATATATATATATATATATATATATATATATATATACTGAATATATGTCTATGTAATCTATTAAGCCCATTGCCTTCTTCGTAATAAGAAATATACTGTGTAATATATATATATATATATATATATATATATATATATATAAAAATAAATAAAATTAAAACTATAAAGAGATGTTAATTTGTAGAGATACTAAAAGAAGAATATGAGAAAGAAACGGTTCTTGTACCTGATAAAATTTCTTTTTCTGTTTGCATGATGAAATTGGTGTGTACTATATATATATATATATATATATATATATATACTACACAGCATATTTTTTAAAACGAAGAAGGCAATGGGCTTAATAGATTATATATATACATATATTCAGTATATATATATATATTAAATAAATAAAATTCTTAAAGAGATGCTCATTTGTAGATATTTGAGAAGAATATGAGAAAGAAAGGGGTTCTTGTACCTGATAAAAATATCTTTTTCTGTTTGCACATGGTGGTACTATATATATATATATATATATATATATATATATATATATATATATATCGCTTGTTATTTTATATAAATTTTACGAAAACCCTAATCATGCATCAAAAAAGCTGATCAGATTATTAGTCGAGACCACATATCAATTATCGATTAAGTACCTTTAGCCACATGGTGCATAAGTGTAAAGCGAAAATTTTTTTTCATAAAGCACCATTCCATTCTCTGAATCTTGTCAAACGATAGCGGCTGTTATTGCAATCTGCATTTAGACATCCGTTTTTGTGCATCATTGCAATCTAATGCAATGCTAAAGTCAAATTTTTGCCTTGCGTCGATATTAAATAGTTGCAATCCTCGATTTAAAAGGCGTAGTTTCTTGTTATTGCTCATACGTAAATGTTGAATTATTCACTCTCTTTGTTGTTCTTGTTTCATTCGCTGTTGTTGTCCACCGCAGCCGTAGGTTCAGCATACGCGTTTAAGCGCGCAAAGAAACCGAACATTGTAATCTGTTATTTTGGCGAAGGCGCTGCATCCGAAGGAGACGCTCATGCTGCCATGAACTTTGCTGCTACTCTGAATTGCCCGATAATTTTCTTTTGCAGGAACAATGGCTATGCAATTTCCACGCCAGCAACTGAGCAGTACCGCGGCGACGGAATTGGTACATTTAACAAAAGTGCCCAATGCTTAAAATTTGTTTTCCTTCATCTAATTCATCTTTTTTATTAATTCTATGGAAAGCGACTAAAATGCTCTTACACATTTGTATTACAGTTCGTGTGATTTTTTTCCAAGACGCGTAGCCGTATATTTTTTTGGCGTGGCGACCTTCATACTCGCTATTCGCACTATTGCCTTTGCAATGTTTGACAGTCGCCAACAGGATTTGGCTATACCCATCTAAAAACATGACTTAGCTCCAATAATGTGAGGTGGATTCCGACCGGCAACGATAACACCTTGGTGTGGGCGTGTAACTATTATTATCCTACATACCTTTTTGCTGCCTTTTATCGTCATCAAATGATCTTGTGTAAAGTCTCAGATTTTCCGATCATTTAGCCTAATATTTTACACAAGTCCAATGTGAGACACGCTTTCCTCAGTTTATGAATGTATGTACGAGGTAGGTTTGTATATGCATCTTTGTATGTATGTGTACTTTGGGAAAGCGATATTAGTTTATTGAAAACAAAAATTGCACGCCATAATAGAAAGCTGTGTATACGTCAGAAATATATTTTCATGAATTTACGGCCATTTGTATGCACTTTTACTGTTAAATTCTGCTTTTTTACGATAGGTGTTCATTTTTGCTTTATTTTAGTTTTTGTCTGGTAACATTTTAATGGCAATTTTTTTAATTTTCCTACAGCGGTACGTGGTGTTTCTCTAGGTATTCCATCGATTCGTATAGACGGAAACGACATATTTGCTGTGTACAATGCGTCAAAAGCTGCTCGAAAGATAGCTCTTGAGCAGTGTCGTCCGGTTCTTATTGAGGCCATGACATACCGGTTAGTAAGTGTTTGGAATTTCATCCTTTTGTATAGCATTTGAATACAATTTAGCTCGTGGGTTAGGAAATAGGAGAATTTTTTAACCCTATTTTTTGTGCGACTGAGTCTTCATTATTTCCAAATTATGCTTTTTTCATTGATTAACAATTTACTGGATACTCAAAATCACATAAAAACTTACTGCAACCTCTGATGCTTGCGTACTGTCTGGTATTGTTTTACATATGTGGTTTTAGAACCTTAAAATACATGTAAAGAGATCGGTTTATATATGTCTGCTGATGTAACATAAATTATTTGACATAATGACTCGTCTAAACAAGATGGTTCATTTAATGATTATTATAATCAAGGTTGCGGTCTTGATATAAACACCTGACCCATTAATTACATACGTATGTCAGTATAAACTAAGAATTGTATAGTGTAGTAAAAGGCAATTCATCCAGTTGACCGGTTTCGTCCTTGTTGAGAACTCATCATGTACTGGCCAGAAATTGCCGCGGACAGGACTCGAACCTGGGCACGTCTGCTTCGGAATCTGGTGCTCCAAACCACTGAGCCATCCTGCCGCACACTACACTGCACACAATTTTCAGTTATATACTAACTAATGTAACTTGATTAGTCTATTTTTCCTTTAGGTTGAGCTCATATGGCATCCATTTAGACCCAAAGTTCCATCTAACAATCCCCAATCTGTCATTACTGAACAGGCATGATGAGTTCCCAATAAGGACGAAACCGGTCTACTGGATGAATTGCCTTTTCTACACTGTACAATTCTTAGTTTATACTGACATATGTAAGTAATTAATGGGTCAGGTGTTTATATCAAGACCGCAACCTTGATTATAATAATTGTTATCACCACCCGCGCAACCAATGTTCGTCTAATTATATAAATGTTCATTTCAATAGCACTTCCCCATGTAGTGTGGTGTTTATTCATTTAATGATTGTTTGATAGTACGATTTATATTATTGTGGTGAAAACAGCATAAAGTTAATTTTCGTGGCTACATAGAATTTGCACTACCGATATTTTCTGTAAAGTACAACGTACGCGAGTCTACCAGTAATGCGAGCATCGTATCTAATTTTATTTTTCTTATATTTGCGTTACTGTTTGATACGTGCTCATTAGCACGTCAGTATGTGGACTGACGCTAGTTTGTTATAGAGTGCGTCTGATTAGATACAGTTGGATTGGTGTTTATATAATGCCCGCAAACGCTTATATATATATATATTATATATATATATATATATATATTTTATATATATATTATTGAAATGCACAAACGTGGCTCTCATCACTGATAGTCTTATTAGAGCTGGACAAAATTTTTAACCTCTTGTGGCATCAGAAAGATTTCTAATTCACTTTAAAATTTCTGGTTTAAATTAGGCAGGTGCTAGCAGAATAGCAGTCCAAGTCAGCCAGGTAGTTAATATACATCTTTCCAGATTGGGCCCTGCGAGTCGCAGAGTTAATACAGGACACAAAATTAAGCCAATTGGAACCAATGAAATGACAACTAAATTTAAAACCAATACGAGCCGGTCTTACGTACTTTACGCACTATACATGTGGGTGATGAATGTGGCTAAATAGGACGGTACAATCTCCTATACGCATGTGTAAACCTGCTGAAGTGAAGCTAAATTCATATAACGTCTTCGACAATGCGACTTCAAATGCAACTCATTCAATTTTATATATATATATATATATATATATATATAATGAGCAAGTAAATGGTACTAACAGTATGGTCATTGTATCAGTACCCGTTACCAACACAATGGTACGGAAAATGTACATAGTACCATCACTGTGGTGGCCGAGTCCGTACATGATACCAACAAAATGGATTTAAACTTATGCTAAAGTTCACCAAAATTGAGAATCCCAACGATTTCTGAATACCTGTTACATAAATTAAATATGTAACAGTTAGAAACTATTTGTGGCGGAGAACTAATGTATTCGCAATTGTGTAAATAGATGTGGCGCGTCTAATTAAAAATTAGTTCAAATTAATTAGGTATTTGATATTATTGTGTATTTTGTGGTACATTGAATAGAAATGACCACAAATGTGCCCAAGACGCAGGGAATTAATCGCATTAATATTGATGACAATTTTGCCGATGGGTTTCTACCTGTGCGATTGATTTATTCGATCTAAGCATGTTTTCTTCTTTTTTTCGCCGTTGGACGCAATTTTTTCTACCAAAGCGTCGATCGTGGTCAATATTGCTTTGACTTGCTTTGTCAACGTTATCTCACTGTCTGAATGAAAATACATATACTAAAAGTGCTGCATATTATGAGGGTACTGTATGGAGATTGGATTTGATTACACGTGGTGAGGTAGAAGTGAATCGGTAAGGCAAGCTAAGTTGGCTTAAAATGTTTTAGGAATGAATAAAATGCTCATCGTGTATAGTTGGGAATTGAACGCACACAGCACATGAATTCGCCATAATTTTAAAAACCGATGCTGCAATACCACATGAACATGAACGTTAGATTAATTTGTGGGCGGTAAATTACTAGGCTCTCCATTTTTTGTCGTGAGTATAGGCCACCTTATTAATATCATCAAGATTACAGGCAAACGTCCACCGGAATTTTAAAACTAATGCTTTTCTGCTGTATAACTTTTAAAAATATTTACTATTATGTGTAAAAAAACTAATGTTTTGAACTTCTCTGTATCGCGTTGAATGCTCGGCATAAATTCTTGCGTTATTTTGGTTCAATCGCATTAATAAAGCTTTGTGTTTTATCATCAGGTGGTTAGACGTTTCATGCTTAGCTTTATGATTTTTTATTGTGATTTTTTCTAGGTTCTTAGTAAAGATGTCGTTAACTTTAAAGATACAAATCAGATACAGATATCCGTCTGAGAAAACCATTTGTGAAACTAAAGTTGGTTGGGCGCAATTATAGGTCACACATCAGAGTAGGTTTTGACGAGAATGAATGACAACGTAACATTATCTGTACCTAACAAAATGTTCACCTCCGCGCACCGAGAATATCCAGCAGGTATTGCCGCCCATTGAGGGGTTCACGAAGAAATATTTTTACTGTTCAAAGGACAGATTTGTATGCATGCATACATGTGATTCTATATGTATGTATTTGTCTACGTATTTTTATATGCATATATGTATTTATGTATGTATGTATGTATGTATGTATGTATGTATGTATGTATGTATGTATGTATGTATGTATGTATGTATGTATGTATGTATGTATGTATGTATGTATGTATGTATGTATGTATGTATGTATGTATGTATGTATGTATGTATGTATGTATGTATGTATGTATGTATGTATGTATGTATGTATGTATGTATGTATGTATGTATGTATGTATGTATGTATGTATGTATGTATGTATGTATGTATGTATGTATGTATGCACGTATGTATGTTTGTATGTATGTAAATCTGTATGTATGCATGTATGTATGTATTTATACATGTATGCATGCATTTATGTATGCTTTTACTCATTATGTGCGTAGGTATTCATGTACCACGGTCTTGCCTACGTGTGCATTATAGTTTTTTGTTTGAAATCCTGCGCGGTATAGCATTAAATTTAGCTAATTGGCGATTTTGGTGCAGATTTCGAGTAGGATCATTATATCAACTTGTTTTCTTTGGTGAGAAGAGTTAACTGCCAGATTTGTTTCTTTTTATGGAACGATATATTGAAAAACACAAGCGAGCCTTATTGCCGGGTTAGGCTTGACTTAAAATATGATTTAGCCAAAATTATTTTGTGTAGTAATTCTCAAATATCGTTTACCGTGCGCAGCGCTGTTTTTACTCACTTTTTTCTGCATTTTGCTTGTGTGGGACGATTGAAAGCACTCAAAGGTGGGTAAAATCTTACCACAAGTTGCTTTTTCCTATGTTGTGTTGTGTTCTAGCTCTCCTAATTGCTAAGTTTTATCTAAGTAAGTTTCTTCGTCCGATCTCGATCCTTGCCTTCGTTAATCACTTTACTTTAACACTTAAATAATTATTTTTCTAATTTATATTATTATAGGCATTCGTTTTTCTTTCTTTTTAGTTTTCATTATTATAATTTTAAAATTTTTTCGTGTTTATGCGGAAGTAATGTGTGCGCTATTTAAGGCTATTGTATTGATGCATGTTTGTATACATGCATACATGTATGCATGTATTATATATTATACACTTATGCATGTATGCATGTATGCATGTATGCATGTATGCATGTATGCATGTATGCATGTATGCGTGTAATTTATGGAGAAACGCGAATATTTCACTTTGCCTTAAAGGTCGTGTTTACAATGCATCTATACGCGCAGTCTTACTATACGCTAGTGAAACTTGGCCTCCTAGAGTTGATGATTTGAGAGGCTTACTGGCATTCGATCAGCGTTGTTTGAGAAGTATAGCATATGTTGGTTACCAACAAAAAATAACTAACGTTGACATCCGTAGACGTATTTTTGGATCGTCTTTAGAAAAGCAAATGAGGCTCCATGAACTTCGTTGGCTCGGTCATGTTTTGCGTATGCCCTCATTTCGATTGCCCAGTAGAGCTCTGTTCTCTCATCCAGAACCAAATTGGCGTAAGAAACAAGGTGGGCAGATTTTGACATGGCAGAAACAATTGAAGTCACTTACATCCAAATTGGGTAATATAGGACCCACTTGTCTGCCAGGATGGGGTCCTCGTGCGCATCATAGTTCTTGGTTAGAAACCCTTAGCGATATGGCATCGAATCGAGCTCAATGACGATCTTGTTGAAGATGTCTAGTAGAATCATCTTCGTAACTTTCTTTTCTTAGTGGGCCAAAGTTAGCTTCGAGGTTTGGTTTGTTTATGACATGATACAGTGAAATCCACAGGGAGGCTGTATTGCTGATGTCGCCTTGCCCGAATGCTAACTTGTCCATAATAGTGTTGTGGAGAGGTTTCGTTTGCCTCATTTCTGTGAGTTATACTGATAAATTTACTCATAGTAGCAAGGTATTCCTTCTCACTCTGTTTCTCTCTCTCTTTATCGTAAATCTCACTAATAATTTGTCTAAATTCACTTATATACTATTTTTCACTCCTTATGGTTATACGGCAGTAAAGAATTGGTCACTTTTGATTTTTGTATGGTTGGACATGATGTTGATGTATGTACGTACGCTTGTATCTATGTATTTATGTGTGTATGTACGTATGTGTGTATGTATGTGTGAATGTATGTATATATGTATGTATGTATGTATGTATGTATGTGTGAATGTATGTATTTGTGTATTTATGTATGTATGCTGGATGTGCAATACTAAGTGTTAATCAGAGAAAAAAAATATTGATATACTGCACATACATGTTTGAGGAATCACATAAGATTAATGCTTGTATCCTCAGATACACTAGAAGAAATATTTCATTAAAAACAGTTATGCCCTGTGGTAGTATTTTTTGGAAAGAAGATAAACGTATATATAGTGTACCTATATAATTAAACGAACATTGGTTGTGCGGGCGGTGATAACAATTACTGTCCAGAATTTACCGCGGTCAAGGCTCGAACCTTGGGACATATGCTCCGGGATCTGGTGCTCTAACTAATGAACCACCTTGCCGCAAACTACACACAATTTTCAGTTCTACACTAACTAATGCTTGTTGGTTATCCTTTTAGTTAGAGCTTGTATAGTATCCATTTTTAAAGTTCCAACTAACCATCCCCAATCTGTCATTATCTAACAGATACCATGCGAACTTGATTTAAACACCTGACCCCTTATGTACATACATTTGTCGGTTTGAACTAGGTATTGTTTAGTGTGGAACAGGCAATTCATCCAGTAGACCAGTTTTTTCCTTATTAAGAACTTATCACGTACTGTCCAGAATTTTCAGCGGTCAGGGCTCGAACCTGGACACGTAAGCTTCGGAATCTGGTCCTCTAACCAATGAGGCACCCCGCCGCACACTACACACAGTTTTCAGTTATATACTAACTAATGCTTCTTGTTCAGGTGTTTATATCAAGTTCGCAACCTTGATTAAAAAGAAGCATTAGACAATGGTTAGAGCACCAGATTTTGAAGCATACGTCCCCAGGTTCGAGCCCTGACCGCGGTAAATTGTGGCTAGTACGTGATGAGTTACCAGTAAAAACGAAACCGATCTACTGGATGAATTGTCTCTTTCACTCTATACCTTAGTTTATATTGACAAATGTATGTACATAATGGGTCAGCTGTTTATATCAAGTTTGCCAACTTGAGTAAAAAGTAATATAGTTTTACCTGTTGTGTGCTATTGTGTTACCGCGAGCTGATGATGTTTGCGGAAATACGAAATTTAAATTTTATGGTTGGATCAACAATTTAAAATGTTAACCTGAAAACCGTGAAAGTCAAACATGGGCTACGTGCATTTGTCGGTCCATTTTTAATTCAATTTTATATTTTATCCATTTATATTTTATTTTCTTGCACTATTTTGTGACTTATTGGCGAAGGTCTTCGTAGGTCGACATCTGACCACACAATCATATGAAATTCGTGTAAATTCGTTTTATCATATTAATGCAGCATTGTACACAAATTTTGTAAAATAAACTTGCTTGTTAATTTAAAATATAATTAGTGGAAGTGATTGTATTGAATCCGTGTTCTAGCTTGTATTTGTTTGTGTGCTATCTATTTTCCAATGACAAAATCGATTTTATTGTTGAATTTAATTATTTTACTTCTACAAACTAGACAATTAAAGCTTACACTTGTCCACTTGAAGTCATGTGAATCTTATGTGTTTCGATTGATTTCATAGTTTTACCTAAGTTCAGGTCAAACGATTTGTTACGCCCTAACAGATTGATTAGTTTCTACAGCAATATTTAAAATAAGGAGGCATTGTGAATAAGTGTCATTTTATGGTGTTAATTTTGCTTAATTATCAATCGGATGTTGATCGTTTGCTACCGGGTGCATTGGTCAATACTTACCTGTTTCCTTTGGTTCAATCGCCGCAATTACAATTGTACGCGAGATTTATTATCTCAAGAGTGTATCTATCTGCACGACGTGCTCTTATATTATATATACTCATGTTAGCTTGGTTGTTTATGCCGATGCCTTCATAATTCACGTACATTGATTCATCCGGCCTCGACTTAATTATTCCGAATTCTTCTGTTGAATTACTGACCTGCATTGAAAACATTCGAACCAACTATTTCGAACGATCATGAAAAGCTACTCGGACACAGTATAGTTGTCAGTGCCTGGTGAACTACCAAAAAATGATCCGTCATCCCGTTGCCGACTCGTCCTCATAGCCTACCATCTATACTGTAGACGTATTGTCGTCTTCCCAGTTCGACTAGACCAGATGTGCCAGTCGCAATAGAAAAGAAAAGACATATTATCTGATTTAATGATAGGATTTAGAGACTGAAATTAGCAAAACATTGTTGGCTTATATGTCCTCATTTTACAGTTATTTAGAAAATGGTTAAATTAACAGTGTAATAGAAACGACTAACTTTTTAACATGTTAGCAAAGTTAACACAAAAAATTTCTCCGTAACTCATTTTCTCCATGTCTATGTAGATTAATAAATAATAGGGGAATCGCTTACATTAAAGTACACACGATGCGATCGTAGTACAAAGTTAAAATGGTAAAATATATTTAACATTTATACCAATTATAACTCGAGCGGTTAAAATATGTAGCACAAATCTGAATTAATTCGGTAGCTCTCAGAAAATTGTAACTGAATATTTTTTATGTAGGTGCACTCAATAAGCACACAGAATATATGCATATAGCAAAAGTAAACGATTAAACAAATAGAGTTTAAGTAAAGCTCGTAATATTTACAAGAAAATAATAAACAAATCAGTCACTCAGTCAGCTAGGCCTCTGAACAATTTTACACTGATCTAAACGGGCAATCACTCATCTAGCTGCATGTATATATGTAAATATACGAACACTTTCTTTTTATCAATTATTTGTAGGAGTTTGCCGTATGAAGTTCGCTCCTGTAGTTGGTAAAATTTCCATACAAATTCTTTGGTTATTATTCACTTCGGATGTTCGACTGCAACTTTCAGCATTCTCCTGATACATACATTCACATCAGTCCTAAATAGAGCCATTGTAGTGTTCTCGTCTTGACATTTGTCCACTACAACACTTTTAGTTCTGTGTCAAGCGTATAACATTAGCGCGTTGCTAAATATTTCATATATGCGAGATAACTGAGCGTAACTGCCTCCATAGTTTGCTCTCCATTACAGTCAATCAATATCAAATCGATACTATTTTATCCTTAAATGCTCTGTTAAGAAAAAATGTTGTTGTGTGGGGCTCCAAAATACATTATTTAGTTGCCTAAAAATTATTAACATAAAGGAGGTAATCTATCTGTTGTCGCCATACCATTTTATATTTTAGCTCTTATTTAGATGACGCAATGACTTATTGCGTGGACGCTGACAAAGTTTGGCCAATCAAACTATTTGCGACGTATATATTTAATGAATTTTCTTTTATTTGTTTTTCGAAGTTGATGCATTCGTTAAAGCTAATTTTCATGCTGTCTGTTCAATTGTCAGACAACAAAGTTTCGTCTGAATACTCAGAATGCGTTGTTAATAATTTTTTTTCATTAATTACTATTATTTTTGCATTTTTATTTTGTTTACGTAGTGTTGGTCATCACAGTACAAGCGACGACAGTTCAGCATATCGTGACGTTAACGAAGTGAAAGTGTGGCAAGAAACGAACAATCCGATTGATCGTCTTCGTTTGTACCTTCGCAAAAAGAGTTGGTTTTCCGAAGAAGAGGAGAATGCGTGGATTAGTGAATCACGCAAAAGGGTGATTTCAATTTAAATGGAAATTGCGATATTATTATTTCTGTTAACTATTTGACTGCTAATTTCAAGTTCGACTCATAAGAACGACATTGTTATCTATTGGATAGTATTTAATTAAGAGAAGATTTAATGCACCGATTGAGGTAAGTATTATTGAAATCAAGTTTGAAGGTTAAAATATTTATGCCAGTTCCATTTTTTTAATAAATTTAAAATCTAAGCGGATCAGACTGACGAGGATCAGCTGTTGTCGTAAGCTGATCTGTTCACTCTTGCATTTTAGTCAAACGAACGTAGCTAATTAATCGTTGGTCTAATCTTGCCATTTTTTGTAACTGACAGATGGGTTGCTATATTGTCTAACAAGAAAAATAAAATGTGTAGTTGGTGTTTAGTTGAAGAATTTAGCCTATTTTAGGCAGTAATAGTGATTGTGAACGTAATGGGTCATTGCCAAATTAAGTATCATATATTACTGTAATTGACAATAGCGCATGCGAAGAAGCTGTGCTACTGAATCTTTAGAAGAGTGTTTAATTTTATTCTACTTATGTGTGATGCAACTTATACAGAAATTGCGCTTTGGTCTCCACGGATTATTTTCAATCATACCGTTGTCATCCTCACGATTGATAGAAACGGTTTTTTTCGTGTAACTGTTGTTGGACTTCTGGGCTGTATAGCTAAAATGTTAAGCATAAAATACCATACTGTATTTAAATTATTGGGTTTTACTTTGGTATTAGAAAACCAGTCTGAAACGGTGATAATAAAGTTGGTATTCTTATCATTTTTTGATTATACATACGGGGAATTTCGGTATATACACGATGTTCGCTCCGCGAAGGTGATACGCTTAAGAAACATCCTGTCTTAGCAGATTCGCTTTGCGTTTAGCAGTACAACTAGACCGATTGTTTACGCACCATTTACACTTAATTGTTTTTTATAAACAAATAACGATTTCGTAAGATTAATTACGTCAAATTGCCCGAAGCTAACATGTATTAATACGCATCTCGCTAGCTGAACGAAGACGTACTGCTAAGTGTGACTAATATGCATGCCATGCCACAACTTCATTTGCACATAATGTACCAGGTAATTTCCTAATCATGCCAACTGTATGCTTACATCTGTTTTTCTTAAGAGTCATTACAAAAGCTACCTTAGAATGTAAACTGAGAAACAAATGGTCATACGTTCGTTTGGAATGTTTCATAATAGGAATGAAATCATGGTCTAATAGATGGATTTTGCAATTTATATGTTGGACAATTACGTATACCTAGTTTTAGAACTTGATCAATACTGGCCATATCAAATATTACCAAAATTCTCCCAAATATGCCGATAAAAATCCACTATTTTTGCAATAAGCATACCGTGCACCCTAAAATGTTTGTCCGTGCTTATTAAAACATCGTAGAATCAACCAGCATTCACCACATAAATTGATTTAGACGAATAGACACTCTCGAATTTTCGGAGTTTCAAGAAGAAATCTATAGTCATACTACTGCGAAACATCGAACATTGAATCTTAATGGATTGTTCTGTACGTCCAACGTTTCATCCACATGATGTTGTATTCAAACGATTATTGTGGATTAAAAGCAAAAAGCTATTTTTATCATATAATGTAAGACTCAATTTTTATGGGCATCAACAATGCTGGAATTAGCGACAATGTTGACGGGAACACAATCAGTTAAGCAGAATAATAACTCATGAAATTCGAAATCAGAGATCAACGTGTCTGATAAAAACCAGAGTCAGTACAAGTGTCACTCACCTTCCAGTCAGGAGCAATACGATTCTAAAACTCTCCCTCACACAAACACACATACACACACACACACACATATATATATATATATATATATATCGCTTTTGCAATTATTCGTTATCTGAGTGCTGTAATGTTTGGTGTTTATATAAGGTGGTATTATGAGGCATTCAAAGATCACAGAGAATGTTAAAATAAAACAATGATACACTCTACATTGCATTTGGTAGTATTTACTAATTTTCACGAATCTTTAATTATTTTGCATTTGCATTAGATACTTGACGCGTTCGGGAAAGCAGAAGCAAAGTTGAAACCGAATCCTTTGCTGATGTTTACAGACGTATACAAATCGCTTCCATCACGACTGCAAGGTCAAATGCAGGCGACTAAAGTTCACCTGGCCGAGTACGCCGACTCATATCCGCTGGATAAATACGAACCTGTCCGAGATCCATAGTTGATAAATTGCGTCTACTGTTGGCTTAACTGAATTTTGGCTGTTCGAGTATCCTTATCAGTATGCCTTGCATTGAGCGAATCTTCGAATGGCTTACTCCTACCTAGAAGTAGATGATTAATGACATTGGTGAAAGTCCATTTTTGTCACGCAAATAGTACAATATATTTGTTTTATTTCAACTTGTTTTATCATTTCGACATTTATGCTGGAAGTTTTGATTATAATCGTTGGTGTGAATATCTTGGAGACATAAGCTTCTTGCTGGGCACTTCTGGATTTGGTATTATTTTAGTTTACAATTACAGGGATTTAAATTGAGTATATTTTATGGATGCCTGTAATTGGCTGGCACATTTTAATAGGTGTTCGTAAAGATTTGTAAAAATGCATAATCGCAGTAGAATTTTCAAAAAAATCTCAACATGGTTCGCAAAAAGGAGAAAGTGTCCGCAATAGTTGAACACATTGTTCATAAAAATCACACTCCTAATCGGGCGGGTTTCCAGGTGTTTTCAAAATTAAAATTAGGAACTGCGTTATTCGCAACATCCTTAATGATCAGCAAATTTTAAAAAATCGCATAATATTTGAATTTAAATTGGTGCATGTTGTGAGTGTTTGTAAGCTAGTGAACGTGTTTAGCATGTGCGCTTTCCGTGTCATGTTCGTTCTCAATAAAAATTGAATTAGTGTATACTAAAAAAACAATTAATAGTGTGCCTTCAATAATTTTTATATTGATGAATTGTTCATATCTCCAAGTAAAGGAAATTAGAAGTTCTTCATATTTCACTATGAATCTTAAACGGTCACGTGAATAAGGTAGATTGTGAAGTTTTTTTATGTTACTAATATTATTTATTTTGACATTGATACTTAGCTGAAACCGTTACTATCTTTGCAAGATTGTCGGTACAGATTTATTCATGACAGAAAATTTAATTAAATATCTAAAAACAAGAGAAATACAATCCACATCATAATTAGAATACGAAGAAAATGATCGTTATTCAGAGGACATATGAAAAAGCAAGAACAAGCATTGCATATATATACTTGTGAGCACTAAATCAACTTAAATTCAAATTGACATTTTTTATTCTAAACTGTCAAATTATCATATTTTAGGTGTTGACAGACCAAAATATTACCGAAATCAAACAACATTTATCAAAAAATACATTACGAGACAATTTTAGCTTAATTTACAGTTTATAAAACCACATGTAACAGCAAATTAAACTTATGATTTCAGTTCATATCTGCCTCATTTCAACAAAAGTTATAAAATCAGAATTGTTGTTCCACGACGCCTCAAAACTTCATTTCAAAATAAACCGACCAATTTCAGGCAAAATGCCCTTAATAATCTTAAAACTATAGCATCTATTATAAGATAAATAGAGACAACTAAGTGTCTAGACTATTGCGTAATATATCAACAACCGTTCTTTATCTCTTTGAAGAAAGAGCAATCACTAATAGACATGATAAGATTGGGTTTCAATAAACTTCAAAATTAAACACGATATAAGACAAACTAGGATGGATCCATTAGAGTAATTAAGAAGAAAAATCTCCCAAATTGGGAGATTTAAATTGAGCACCGCCTATTCTATATATTGAATTTGACCACCATGTTATGGGGGGATCAATTTCAATTTTTGCTGTCTTTCAAATTGTCTGCCACCAATGGGTGACAAGAACGTTTTGCCCGGAAAATATGGATTGTAGGCGCAGGCGAATATCTTCAACCTTGTCCCACTTGTTTGAGTTGTCAGTCACGTGCTAGCCGGGAGTTGGACTTCGGTCGTCAGAATCTATTTGGAAATAGCGACATAGGAGTTTTAGTGATAGAAGCTAAATTCTGAAGCAAAACGTGGTAGGCTTAAACGTTTAATCTCTTCAGTCTGTTCTAGAATAATACAAGGTTGCTCTTTGTCATAAATTCTATTCAATTAAGCCGTAGACTGTTTAATGGAAATGACTTATATTACAAAAATGAATTCAAATCGGCACAAAACGTTTAATACGGGATCTTGATAACAGGGATGACATTGTTTGCTGTGGCGACAGCGTTAGAGATTTGAGAATTTTTGACTCCGACGCTGCGCAGTTATGCATAGACTTTAATTTCAATTGAAAGAAGGCCGCCATTTCATGCTCAGTCGATTCAGAAGTGCATTTTTAGCTATCAAACAGAGGTAGAGCAAGTATGTATTAGGTTTTGCGAACCTAGTAACAAATTAGTTCAGTTGTGACCAGAAGGATAAACCAAAGGCAGCATGAACGGACAGTATAATCTCATGCACATTCGTTTCGTGCTTACTGGCGACTCATCAGTAGGAGCCGGTATTACGCCCTTTAACCACTATATATTTAGTAGAAGAATGTGGAATAATTGTACCGTCCTATTATTCCACATTCTTCTACCAAATATATAGTGGTTAAAGGGCGTAATACCGGCTCCTACTGATGAGTCGCCAGTAAGCACGAAACGAATGTGCATGAGATTATACTTTCCGTTCAAGCTGCCTTTGGTTTATCCTTCTGGTCACAACTGAACTAATTTGTTACTAGGTTCGCAAAACCTAATACATACTTGCATATATATTAGGTCTTCGCAACAAACAGTATTTAAAGAGGTAGAGCATGTGGATAACTTCATATAGCATAGGGTTTCTCGTTTTCCATATTATTATTAAGTGAAAGTTATGTTAGATAATTGCGTGAAAATTGCTTAGCAAGCCTCTTTTGAGCGAAATATAGGGCAGATCAGTTTAAAAACTAGGAATCTGGTTTATTTCGAAGCGGTCCATCTCGCATTTGCGCGTGCGAATCTCGTCCGATGCCTATCAAAGACATATCTGCCTGAGGGAAATTTTAAGGTATCAGTTGGAATGATAGGATTTCAGACCATTCAGTTAGTTGTGCTTATTAATTCTCTCTTACAGTATCTTTAAAAATTTATATATATATATATATATATATATATATATATATTTCTAATATGCATTAATTTTCGCTTTGTCTACAGAGGTTTGTCTGTAGACAAAGCCAGAATTAATGCTTATTAATAAATGTTATTTCATTGTTTAATATTGTTCCTTCTCAAATTTTAAACACGGTTAATTTACTTCGCGACATATTTTTTCAGTTATAATGTGAGTGTTGCCTTAGGTAGCAAAAGCATTTCATCCAGTATAACAGTTTAGACCTTATTAGGAACACAAATTAATATTCTTGAGTGGGATTCATGCTGGGATATGGGATTGGTGTTTACTTCAAGCTCGCAAACTTGATTTAAAGAATTTTTACCACAATCTACGCAATCAATTGTTGTTAGACACTGAGCCACCCGTTAGGCATACTCCACAAGATTGAAAATATACCATTTTATGTTTTGATTAGTTCTAACTTTCTACCCACGATCATTTATTTTATAACAGACATCGTGAAACTTTGAGAAACTACATTGACCTGAAACATAATGAAAGGACTTTTTTCATATATATATAATATATATATATATATATATATATATTCTAATCATATACTTTATCAGTGAAAACAAAACATTGCATCAGGTAGCAAAATTCATATCAAGAATGAAAACTGTATACTGAATGAAATGCTTATGTTATCTGATGCACTGTTTAGTTTATACTGATAAAATATATGAGTAGAATTGATTGACATATATACTATAATATATATATATATATATATATATATATATATATATACATATATATCTAATTAGGGAGAAAAAATACACTAATATTAAAGTGGACAATGTCCATTTATTTCGAGACTACTAAACTTCACTTTGCAATCTCATACACACACACACACACACACACATATATATATATATATATATATGTATATATCCTGAGCTTTCATCTGATTATGTGAGTGACAGCAAATTTGATTCGGTTTTACTGGTGTTTCATGTTTGGGCTGTTTAGTAAGTGTATGCGTATGTGTCTGTGTGTGCCTGTTTACATGTAAAGGTCTTTCTCGCTGTATCGCAACGAAATACTTACAAAACAGCACATTTTCGAACTCCGTAAATTTACAACCAGACTAATCCTTACAACTTGCCACACCCGACAAAGGATCAGGAGTTGTTATACTTGAAGCCGACACTTATAGATTGTCCATGAACGAGATTATAAGTGATGTATAGCAATTCAAACAAGACATTAAACAGAAAGTTGATTCAACAAATATCGAATAAATGAAATTCTGTAAAAGATGGAAAACACGTCTTATCATCGATGGTCGATTCCGATATTAGATCAATACTCATACAAGAAATCCAAAAGGCAAAACCCGTCGGAACAAACTCAACAAGATTGTACGGCAAAAAAAATAAACATAAAGCCTTGACAGGCTCAGGTGCTCCTTCGATACGGCCCATTATGTCAATGATCAATGTCCCGCAACATAACCATATACTTCGACCAGTACGAAATATCATAAACGCAAACACTATCAAGGACTCTTTCAAGCTAGCAGATGAACTGAAGGTGGAAAAACATTCTTCAGTATAAAATGGTCTCGCTGGACGCATCATCTTTATTTACGAACATGCCACTGGATAAAACAACGACGATCTTGTGTGACCTGATGGAAATCAGTTTTACGATTTTCCTATAGACACCAATGACATCCAAGACCTCATATTAGCATGTACAAAAAACGGACAATTTCCATTTGAAAGGAAATACTAACGTCAGATCAATAGTGTGGTTATGGGAAGCTGCATTGCACCCATCCTGGTAGATGTATCATCCTGAAAAAATTGGCCTAAAATGTATAATTGACCAATGAGCACTGTACAAAAGGTTTATAGATATATTCTTGTTCATCCCAGAAGCAGCAGATCCATCCGAAATCCTCAAGCAAGCCAATGGAGACGATCCAGACATCAAATTCACTCTCGAGGTAGAGAAAGGCAATAGTTTCTCTTTCTTGACATCAAACTTATTCGAGAAGCAAATGGGGATTTGACACTGGCCATACATAGAAAATCCACTTTCACCAGGAAATACGTTCATTACAACATCGGTGTGTCAAAATTCTACAAAAGAAACTTAGTTCACAATCTAGCGAACAGAATCATGAAGATCTGCTCTGAACACAAGATCGAGGATGATCTGGGCTACCTGAGGAACATTTTTCTATTGAACAACTCCCCGGAGCGGTTCATTAATGTCAACATCAGACCACGGCAGATTGACACTAGAGAGGATACCGTCAAGCATGTTTTCCTAAATTTACCTAAATAATTGCACGGCAGCTAAATAGAATAACTAAGGATAATTTTCCCAATATTAAAGTTAATATCACATTTAGTACACAGCGAATCATGAGGTTGGATACCAATGATCAATTGCCAATTCTCTCCATATCATTCATAGTCTACAAATTCTCATGTATGTGCGGTAGCACATATATTGGACGTACGAAGAAGCAATTTATTATAAGAATCTAACAACATTTACCGCACAAATTGATTAAGAAAGGCTTGAAATCGTCAGGAAAATTAACTATTTCCGATCATATATTGGAACCGGACACCCAGTCAATTTGACCAATTTCTCAACTTTATATAACGCAAAATCAGATATATTCTTATATATTTACGAAGCCATTTAGTCAACAAACACCGAGCCTAAATATTGAAAAGTTTCGTCAACGAGATATTCTAATCGACTGGCCACGAATCACAAAATCCAACAACAAATTATTAGCATCCAGGCAAGACCGAACCCCCCTCGACCAAACTCAACAAACATTCGAACGGATTGGCAACACACCGAAGGGGAAAAACAGCTGCACATACGGAGACAGAAATTTCTAAACAATATGAGCATTCAACACTGCAATCCGCACCTGCGCTGTTTTCAAACGGAGAAAACAGAGTTGCGGAACAAGGGGAAAACAAAAAACTACACTGGAGAAAATAACATTCGTACACGTAACAGCCAACAATGCGAACAGTTGGTTAACTCTCAAGCCATCAATACAAGAATGACCAGATCTCGGACATCACTTTGCAATACAGCGAGAAAGACCTTTACACGCAAACAGACACATACGCATACACACTTACTAATCAGCCCAAAACAAGAAATAGAAGTAAAACAGAGTCAGATTTGTTGCCATTCACATAATCAAATGAAAACCCAGGATGTATATAAATGAAAGATTTTAAAGTGAAGTTTAGTAGTTTCGACATAAATGCCATATCCATTAATGATTTGTTCTCTTCCTAATTAGAAATAAACTGACTAATATTCGAAGGCAATGGATTATATATATATATATATATATATATATATATATATATATATATATATATATATATATATATATATATATATATATATACAGAAACTATTAATTTGTAACTGAAATAGGAAGATGTACTGACAGTAGATTCAAGAAGAAAGCGTTATCATTGACCAACCCTGCATGAAAATATGCTTTTTCATGGCAGAAAGTATGAAAATTAAAATTATAATAAAGCTGAGAGGGAATTATAGGAAACTGTTCTACGTCTAAACGGTTATATTTCACTAAATATTTCTATTCAAGTGGTTGCTGGCTTTGCGTTTGCAATCTGTTATCTGAAAACGGACTAGACAGTGAGAAATTGCCTATGTATCTGCTAGATTTGCCTATGATTTCAGGCGGTGACTTACCTTCTGGCATCTGAATGGCTGCAAATGGACTGCTTGAGCAAGCACCGGCCTATTTCAGTGCGCTAGGCCGGTCCATACAGCATTTTAGTAATATTTTTTAATCTATCGATTCTTACACAATTATCTGGTCATCGTGAGTAAAATTTAATGAAAAATTCATGCTCTCTTTTTCTTGAAATAGAACTTTTCACGCATCTTCCGTAGTCCATCGATGATCAAATAAATAAAGATATATTGTATTTCATATTTTTTATGAAGTTCGCTGTTCTGATGAAAATGTGAGAAAAGTTAATTCAAATATATGAGTGCAAGACAACAGAAATAAAAAAATCGAACCTGCCTTTTCGATTTCTAATTCGCATTCGAGCTCATTATCTGGTGGCATTCGCTTCGCCACAGCGTCCTAGTATAGCATTTTTTCTACACAAATGGTGCAAATTCATCAGAGTCAAGAATTATGAAAGGTATGAGATGAATTTTGCTACTGATTTAACTCGGAGGCAAACACTATCGGACCTTTATGCTTGAAATCATCGCCGCAGATTTGCTGCTATGTCAGTAAACCATTTATATCTTCCTTATTCTTGCTCAGCTAGTCAGGTTCGTCACAAATTGCTTTACTTTGCAAACAGAAGTCATCAGAATGGACTTCAACACAGCGATTTGCTGATCGCGCTAAAATATCGACAAATCATGTGGAGAAATTCCATATAAATTTTATAGAACTTTCCTTGATTATTATTCTATGCATAACCTTATTAGTGCTAAATGTAGGAATTATTTTCAATCTGGTATACTCAGTGAGAATCATTTAATCACAATTTAGTGTTAGCAAGTCATCAATAGGTCTATGCAAAGTTTTAGCTTCACTCTTCAGTGAATTTTATTTGGTTGCATTATTTGCCTTGTAATTATATCTACCACATGGTTATATCATTTATTGCAGTTCATCCTATCAAGCCGAATGCCACCTGTTTCCAGTTTCTTTTTGTTTATGTTTTGTCTACTTTATTATACAATTTTTTCGTTTTTTAAATGAGACGATTTCAGAAATTTTTCTTTGTTGGATTTTTAAAAATAACTCATTGCACTAGATCAAACATTAATGCTTTGTTCTGCCTACGTCACATATTTTTAAAATAATATTTCAAACTGCTGGTCTATCGGATAGATTAAAGTTTCATCAAGTGATTTCGCTTTCTATTATCTCCACGATAAATGACATGTAGCTAAAATCTAGCAGCATATATGGCTCATTGAGAGCGTCTAAGTAGGATTTGTAGAATAGTTTGATTTATCGCTAAAAATTATTTTTGTGCGCCGATGTAATGAATGTGAAGAATAAACCCATCATCGCATGTTTTTATAGTAATTATGCATAATGATATTTTTTCATATCAGTTCTTATCATAATAGTTAGATCTTTTAAGTGAGGGAAGTTAAATAACCGATAACAAATTAATGGCCTCACTAGACGCAAATCTAAGTAACAAAGTGGAACGGCTGTTAATATAGTAGACTTACACCAAATTCTTCCTATTTTTATTTCAGTGTAATATATATATATATATATATATATATATATATATATATATATATATATATATATAAAGAAAGAAATGCATTTAGGAACAGATATTTCATTATGGGAATGTTTAATTCCTTTATAACTCTTAATTAAATCTCTCAACTCAAGAAATATTTGTAAGTATTTATTAGGTGATGCGAACCTAGTAACAAATTAGTTCAGTTGTGACCAGAAGGATAAACCAAAGACAGCATGAACGGAAAGTATAATCTCATGCACATTCGTTTCGTGCTTACTGGCGACTCATCAGTAGGAGCCGGTATTACGCCCTTTAACCACTATATATTTGGTAGAAGAATGTGGAATAATAGGACGGTACAATCTCCTAGACGAATGTGTAAACCTCAGTAGTGAAGCTAACATCATATAAAGTCTCGAAAATGCGACTTCCAGCTAACTCAGTCTATGTATTATATATATATATATATATATATATATATATATATATATATATATATATATACTGAGTCCGTAAAGGATACTTACACCATAGCTATTGTGTTAGTAACCGATACCAACATTGTAGTACCGAAAAAGTTACATGGTACTAACACTATGGTTACCGAGTCGGTACATGGTACCAACATGATGGATATCAATTTATGCTAAAGTTCACCGAAATTGAGAATTACAACTATTTCTGAACACATTACTCTAGTAAATCCAAACACTCTGACTTTGATTGATTTGAGTTACACATTTAGCGGTAAGCATGACATCATTATCCTACAATCTTGACCAAAATATATAGTGGTTAAAGGGCGTAATACCGGCTCCTAATAATGAGTCGCCAGTAAGCACGAAACTAATGTGCATGAGATTATAGTTTCCGTTCATGCTGCTCTTGGTTTATCCTTTTGGTCACAACTGAACTAATTTGTTACTAGGTTCGCAACACCTAATACATACTTGCATATATATTAGTTTTCCGCAACAAACAGTATTGAACTGTTATATATTGAATTGAATTATGTCATGCTTACCGCGAAATGTGATAACTCAAATCGATAAAGGTCGGAGTGTATGGATTTACTGGAGTAACATTTGTTCAGAAATAGTTGTAATTCTTAATTTTGGTGAAATTTAGCATAAATTGGTATCCATCATATTGGTATCATGTATCGACTCGGCAACCATAGTGTTAGTACCATGTACCTTTTCGGTACTACAATGTTGGTAGCGGTTACTTAAACAATAGCCATTGTGTTAGTATCCTTTACAGACTCGGTATACATATTATATAGAGTGAATTAGCTGGAAGTCGCATCTTCGAGACTCTATGATGTTAGCATCACTACTATAGTTATACACATTCGTCTAGGAGATAGTACGGTCCTATTATCACAAATTCCTCACCCTAATATTAAGTAATTAAAGGGCGTAATACAGGCTCCTACTGATGAGTCGCCAGTAAGCACGAAACGAATGTGCATGAGATTATACTTTCCGTTCATGCTGCCTTTGGTTTATCCCTCTGGTCACAACTGAACTAATTTGTTACTAGGTTCGCAACACCTAATACATACTTGCATATATATTAGTTCTCCGCAACAAGCAGTATTTAACTCAAGAAATGCTTGTTTTAAATTTCGAAAAATGAATTGTAAACTCGTTGGCTAATAGCATAAAGAATGTGATAAAATATCATAAAACATGCTTCATGAACGCAGTAACTGGATAAATAAATCAGAACCTTAAGGTAGCTCTTAGTTTTGTTCTTTAATTAAGCTTCTGCAACGCAATAATGAGGGTGTTTGATCAGTTCTTGTTTAATTTTGCACCAAGGAGTTAACCGAGCGGTAGTTCTGCTACGTTATGTGACTGATTAGTGATGGATTTTGATACTATTTTTGTTCAGCAATGTTGATTTAAATATTTTTTATTGTCCGCTGCGCAACCATTAACGGTACAACTCAAGCGATTTTGATGGAAGCTGCTCAGTATGATGATCGCTACTGTCTAGGAATCGTGCAGTCAACATTCCAGTAAATAACGATGTACTTGTAGCTATATATTAATAACTATGTCAACAAGTTTATTCAGATTTCCCTCTTACTACAAAAGATAGAAATATCTCATTACGTGTAACGAACGGTCATGACTTTTGGTTTTGCGTTTGTGTGAAATGTGTGATTGTAGATTATATCAAATCTGCAGACTTTGTGTGAATAGATCTACAACTCTGGTCGCATAATTTGTACTCAGTGGCAGAACTCGATGCTACTTAAATAACTATATATTCCTAGAGTATTTTGCTATAGGATTGATTCATTTGAATGGAATAATGTCCTACAATTTAGAGAAAGACATTCTATATGGATAGCACCTATAGGTCGGTAAAATCTTGATTTCTTTACATTTACAGGTGCACTGCTTATCTTTTTCATGATTGATGGGTTCTCACTGGTCGCTAGAGTTAGCGATTTATCCTTTTTCGCCGGGAGATTAAGATGCACGTTATAAGCCAGTTAATAGTGGCACTTTAACAGAATTAACTGGAAAGATGGGAATAGAGCTAAATGGCTGGATTAAAAATAAAAACTTAGGTGGGTTTATTTTATGCTAATTGGAGTATACAGTATATTATATATATATATATATATATATATATATATATATATATATATATATATATATATAGTATATATAAATAATGTTGGTGGGAATAGAGACGGTGTTTTTTGCATTATCAATTTGAAACAAACTTTGGAATGAACCTAAATGCTAGTTAAGAGAAGTGGATCGAGACGCTAATACGACTGAATGACAATTTAATTCCTATAAAATCCGACTGCGAAAAAATATAGCATTGCAACGTTACAGTCGTCAGTTTGCTTAATTCTGACATTGAGTTTCCTCATTACTTTGCGAGACATTTCTACTTTCGAAACGAAAGCCTTTTTCTTTCAAGGCGATCAAAACGGCGCGTGAACGAGATAAGTTATTTGATAAAGTATCAACATAGTGAATCAATCAATTATTTGTATATGATTTTAAAGATTGGTTTCATTGTCTTGAGAAAGAGGTTAATTTCATCGTTAAACATTTTTTGTTATGCTGATGTTATCCAATTCATTAGATTTCCACGATTTTAAATCAGTTGAATCTGGCGTGCAAGAATTTTAGCAATTTAGCAAAATTATGATCAGAAAAGGATCAGGTCAAATGATTTTTATTTTCAAACTGGGCTTCTTATAGTAGGATTCCTGTGAACAAAAGTTACTTAATTACCTAAATCCTCCGATAAAGGATTAGAACATTATTTAGTAAAATGGAACATGTTACTGATTAGGAACAAGTACAATGACAGTTTCGAAATAAAAAACAAACTGTGCAGTGTCGGCGCATTTAATATGTACAAGCAAAACGTGAAAAGAAAAAACATTATAGTCTAAAAACAATTTTTGTATGGTAGACATAATGCCCAACATTTCATTATACTAAAAAACAAAATTAATTTAAAGATATGGCACTTGATAAGATTCATGACGAAAAGAGCAATAATAACATTTCTAAAAGCAAGAATTTACGATTCAGCGATTAATGTCAATTTTGGATGCGAAGTTGAACAGTAATCAACGTAAATTCTACAAGATAAGAATAATAATTTTCTTAATAACTTCAATATGATGCCTATTTATTTGAAAATATATTTATACGAACTTTATCGTTCACAAACAAGTACAGTTTATAGTTGCGACTGTACAGAAAATAGTTTTGAACAATTTCAAATGCATAAAATATGAACAGAGGGGAAATTCAGTAAACAGGAAAAACGCAGCAGTAAATAATAACTGAAATTGATCTAGGATTTGATTCCACGTTAGGAATTTAAGCAGTAATACTGTTTAATATAGTTACTAATAAGTGGTAAAACGAATCAAAATTCATTTTGAAAAAGAATAAAGACTGACTCGGAATATAAACGAGGTTCTATTGAAGATTTTATTCAATGCCCATTTATGCAGAATTATTTATTAACAACATGGCTGTAAAATAATGTAAATCATAATTTTTACCATGGAATAGGTTTGATGGAGTTTTCAATATAAATCTGGACTTCCAGTGGAATTCATTTAATATTATCGCAGTTACATCACTGTTCGTTGAATGCTTCATGTATGTAAACATCACTTAGTTTCAGCCAACATAGGTTGATTGATTCCGCGATTTAACAGATGCGATTTCCTGTCTGTTGTGTTATGTGTGCGTATATCAATACAATTACTCGCTGCATTGTTTGTTGACTTCTTTGTTTATATGATGCAATAATAAATTCGTTTTTTAGCAATATATTTGCTTGTAAACATCTATTTCTATTTATGCATAAATGCCTTCAGGCACAAAGCTGTATAAATTTCGGCCTTATTCTGACCATCAATTTGTGGCTTTATCAACAAAGTTTATTTTTAAAATACACACGTCTAAATTTTATCAGTAAGGATAACTTACACTTATTACTACATAGTGTTATGTTCAACATAGTGTTTTAAGAATAGTTAAAAGTGAACTTATGTCAAAATATATTCAAAAAGCCTGACAAAGATTAAGTGATGCGATGAATTCACAAACCTGTCTGTTATAATGAAATAGTAAATATCGCTTGACATATTGACTGCTCTAGCGTGTCATGTGTGTGCTTTGTAACGAGAAGAATAGATTTTAAATAAAGTTTTGATTGCGATAATTTGATCCATCTACAATGCGTATATAATCAAATTTATTAAGTGATCACGTGTTTATTCTTTTAAGACTATTCTATGCTCGAAAATACTTTGCAACACTACATTTTTTCATTATTTTTTAATGGCCTGTCTTACCTGATCTTTTATGCTAAAAACCAATGTCTGCCTGCCTTTTAATTCACGCTTAAAATGAAAAATATGTTGTTTCAATATTTCCTTTCCTTGGATTTATTTTCAAAATCATCGTTAGATGACTTGGTTTAAGCTGTTGAAAGTTTGAGAACCTAGAAAAGATTTGCGCAGTTCTTCTCTGTTTGACAACGAATATTATGTGTGGTTGACAGTTTTCAGCTTTTCCAATGATTCTATTTGAAAAAAACTAAATGCATTATTTGGTCTGAAATCTTAATTGTAATTCATCAAAACTGCTTGTAACTTGAAAAGGAGCTTCTTTAAAGTGGAGGCCATTAATACTGTTTGTTTCACACTTATTATCGAAAGCTGAGTAAATGTGATATAAAAAACCTGGGTGGATAATAACTTTCATGGCTAACATAATTTATCACGTGATTGGCCAAATACAAATGTCAAACGCAACTTGATCGATGACTCCTATCGATCCATTTCTTTTCATAGTAATTGTTTTGTAGAATTGTTTAGTTAACAGATACAGTTAGAGTAAGATTAGCTAATACCAACAGTACAACCTGGAAAATCTGACAGAAAATATCTCCACAGCGGTGCTAGACAGAACAAAAAAAAGAAATGATAAGTAAAGTAAATGTTCTAGATGTAACAATGCACTGGTTAAAATTGGAACTAGGAAAGCACACAAGCGTGTAATTGGGCCTAAAATTAGCAATACCAGTTTCAGAATTTTTTTCATAATAGATACATACTTAGAATATGAAAAAAATATTTTCGTGAGTGGTGCTGTGTAAAACGTGTGAGGTCAATTTGAAGATAATTTAGAAGCATTCGCTTCATATTTTAATTACGCCTGGTAAAATAAGATGTATCCGAGACCGCATTAACGGTTGGACTGTTGCATTAACTGACATTATTCACGCTGCATGAAACTGATATTAGATTTCAATTTGTTACTGATGTTAAAAATGTGTGGCTGATGTGTATAGTGTGTTGGCGAGTTCGCTCTTCGTAGAAAAATACCCTACATTGTTGAAATAACCTGCTGCCAAAGAACATATCGATACTTTCGTTTTATTTTCTCTAATTTCTGGGTCGCTAAAAGAGCTATTTTACATACTTATATTTATGTACAAATAAAACAGTTTGATCAAAAACAATTTAATTAAAGTGCTAAAAAATGTGAAATCTGTATATTCTATTGTACTTCTATAAAAAATGCAAGGTTGTACAATACCAGGTTTTATTTGAAAGATGCAGACAATCATGATTGACTAATCAAAAATTCGATGAAATTATGATAAACTGTACTCAAATCTAGATTTTAACGGCTATTCTACCAGTTAAAGAAGAGCAAGATTATCTCACACTTAAACGCCTGTAGTTTGTCCGTTAAATGAATTCTCTCGATCTAATTGCGTATGTAGGCTGTTGCCGACAACCAATCCTGACGACTCTGCCATGTGCACATCTTTTCTGTATTGCTGGATGCTAGGCACTCGTTGCAGAATGTTTCCGCCTCCCTTTCGCGAGCTAGTTCTCGACAAATTTTGTGTGTTAGTTCTAGTGTTGCCCATTTCATCACCGCTACTGTCGGAACCTCGGTAAATGGGTCGTTCAATAGTGGGCTTCGTAGGCTTCAAAGTCACCTGCGGTAACTGTTTACTTGAGAATGAGCAGTTGTTGTTGTTGCTGCTGATGTTGCTGCTATTGGTTGGTTGTCGTTTAAACTGCATGAGCTCAGGCTCGTTTTGGTAATCCGCAGTGGCGTCGAAGTTGACTTGTCCAATCATGCCTCCTCGGCTAAATTTTTTATAATAAGATAATAATAGTTCGAATATGCTAATAATCCAAGTTCGGGCGCATAACACACATCGTTTAGTGGAACAAATCTTTGTGCACCAAGTTATTGCACAAATGCCTCATTCTTGTTTTGCACATAACAGTGTGCAATGATACTCGTTCATATTTCTCTTCAAAATATATTCACAGTCAATGCAATTAATGGCCGATTTCATAACTAATATTACAATTTCGCTGGAAAAGCGTGCGATGATTCGGTGTTAATGTGTAATTCTTTAAATCACGTTTGCATACTTTAAGTAAACACCAATTCCATTGTATCTAACCAGTCGTCGAATAAAATAGTAAAAATACCGTCAGTCACACATACTGGCTCGTTTTAACCTTCCATGATTATCATCAGAGTTCGACAGCAGACAGACTAGCGAGTATCAAACAACAATACATATATATATGGAAAGCAAAATTAGATATGTGGCTCTCACCTCTAGCAGTCTCACATACATTGAGCTTGACTGGAAATGTCGGCTGCACAGTTTCTATGCAGTCATGAACACTAATATATATATATATATATATATATATATATATATATATATATATATATATATATATATATATATATATATATATATAGGTAATACATTTAAAAAATCAATGATTAGCTGTTTATCATTCACTTAAGTTTAATGGCTTACGCATCAAAACCAATAAATTACTACAAGCAATAAACATTCTTTTATAACTGATGCTTCACTGCCAAATAACTATAAGAAACATAAAAAAGCAAATAAAAAAGTTTCGTTGTATCAGTTCATAAACGCGACAATATATCGAAGTTAACTCTGTCGTAAAAATAATGAATATAAAGGAGATGGCAGAACAGCAAATGTGCGATAAGATCGGCACTGATCTAGATTCTATTTCATGAAGAACTGGATGTCAAACAAAAAAATATGATGCGCATGTAGATTCCAGCCTGGGTGACAAATGGTCATATAGTACAGAGTTTAATTTTAGTTCACTAGCTTATTTTGCCATGTCGAAATCTGTCCAATTTCATTTTTATGCTAGTCTAACGCTGGCCGAGAGAATAATTATACAGTCCAATCGAATTGAAGGCATGCGTATAAAGTGATCGAGCTAACGCTCTTAATGTATCCTTATTTGTTTACCTAATGAGGAGCACTTGTTGGTCGATCCAAAAATACATCTACACACGTAAGCCTTCCTTAAAATTGTAGGCTTTCAAGATCTTCGAATCAAGATGACCAAGTTTCACTAGGATTGGCGTTCCATTCAACAAGCCAACTTGATTTAAATAATTGTTATCACCACCCATGCAATCAATGGTTACTTAAGCGTATAACGTATAAACATGTGGCGAAAGCTGCGGAAATGTTATATACGTGACTAAATAAAAATTGTGTAGCCGACATTTCCAGTCAAGTATAATATATGCTACTAGAGATGAATGCAGCATACCTAATTTTGCTTTCCATTTATAGGCGTTGTGATCTGATTCACCCTAGTCAGTTTGCCATCTTATTATGATGATGATCATGGATGGTTAAAATGCGTTATTACGTGCGATCGTTGGTAGTTTTGCTGATTCTCTACTAGTTAAATAAAATGGGATTGCTGCATCAGAGTCTGTGATTCTAACCAATAAGCCACCTTGTCAATTGCAATCTACAATTTTATCAATTATGTAATTTTGTTTAGCCTTTGCTTCAAGTGGAGTTTACTGAAATATATTTTAATGCATTTCGACGGTGAATATTTGTTCTTTGGCGTAAGAAACAAGGTGGGCAGATTTTGACATGGCAGAAACAGTTGAAGTCACTTACATCCAAATTGGCAGTATAGGACCAGGATGGGGTCCTCGTGCGCATCATAGTTCTAGGTTAAAAACCCTTCGCGATATGGCATCGAATCGAGCTCAGTGGCAATCTTGCTGCAGATGTCTAGTAGAATCATCTTCGTAACTTTCTTTTCTTGGTAGGGCAAAGTTAGCTGCGAGGCTTGGTTTGTTTATGACGTGATACAGTGAAATCCGCAAGGAAGCTGTATTGCTGATGTCGCCTTGCCCGATTGCTAACTTGGTCATAATGGTGTTGTGGAGAGGTTTAGTTTGCCTCATTTCTGTGAGTTATCCTGATAAATTTACTCATAGTAGCAAGGTATTCCATCTCTCTCTGCCCCCCTCTCTCTCTCTTTTTCGTAAATCTCAATAATAATTTATCTAAATTCACTTATATACTTTTTTTCACTCCTTATGGTTATATAGCAGTGAAACATTAGTCACTTGACTTTTGTGTGGCTGGAAATGATGATGATGATACTGATAGGCAAAATATATTTGATATAACCCGGACAAAGAAAATCTAATTATAATGTATAGACATTATACCAATGCAATAGAAATTCCCGACTAGAGAATCAACGAGTCCTTCTCCGTTGTACGGGCAGCGTTTTCATTAGTATTTACGTGAATAAATGGGTACCATTAGATTTCAGGGTTGGTTCCATCATTGGCTGCCATGGTTTTATCTTTATGACATCCACTAGTTAAAGCGAAAATAAGGACGGCGACAGACACAAGGCTTTTTTGGTACCGGGGTAGCAATGACCATTTTAAAATGTCAACCCATAGTCACGAACCTTGATTTATCATTCATATGGTACGAGGCTTTAATAGAGTAGACTATGTAGAGGACTAAAAAATTAGTTTATTATTACCTAATCTGTGTTGTGACTAATACAGATCAGGCAAATATGATAAATCTAGTTTCCCATTAAGAAAAATCTTTTAAGCATGCATATATTTATGTAAATAGATGCTCAAATATATATGTGCACGTGATGAATTTCCTTTTCTACATTTCCAATGCTCAGTTAATAATGACATGCATAATTGGATGTTTGCATATATGTATTCAAAGTAAATATTTATTGAAGAATATATATGTATATATTTTATATATGTGGATCTGTATATATTTATGTATGCACATATAAATTTTCGTATGTATGTAGGTATTCTATGTGTATGCAATTATGCATGTATTTATGTATGAATGTATGTATGTATGTATGTAGGTATGTATGTATGTATGTATGTATGTATGTATGTATGTATGTATGTATGTATGTATGTATGTATGTATGTATGTATGTATGTATGTATGTATGTATGTATGTATGTATGTATGTATGTATTTATGTATGTATGTATATATGTATGTATGTATTTATGTATGTATGTATATATGTATGTATATATATATATGTATATATATATATATATATATGCATGTATTTATGTGTGTATATTTATCTAGTTGTGTATGTATTAATTTATGTATGCATGTCTGTATGTATATATGTATGCATGCATATATGTTGCATGTACTTATGTATGTATGTTGGTTGTATGTAATTCGGTGTTCAATAGGCATACAATATTCTTATTTGAGTATTGTTTAATTTTTTCTTTAATTATGCGAAAGAGTTTGGAATAAAAATGATGAACTTTGGAACAAATAAATATGACTCTATTTATGTACTAGGTTTTACCTACGCAGTGAGAAGCTAGTTGAAATAGAACCAAAATGGTGTAGCAAAAGTCAGAATGAAGAGATATGTAATCAAATGTAAACTTACGATCTGAGTTCACTAGAGGCTTAATGGCAAGTGCCGGAACTAAACCTCAAATCTACTAAAAAATTTGTTTTTGAATGTGTGCCGATTAGACGATGACCAAATATATAGTGGGTTTGGGGCGTAGTGCTGTCTGATTATAATGAGTCATAAGTATGCATGAAACACATTTGTACATACTATTTTTCTTATGCGGATTCGGACTTTTTACCAGAGACGACAAACCTAATGCATAAACTCTTATATGTTAGCTCTTACCGACAAACAATATATAATTGAAAGATGGCTTTATTTTGTTTTTGATACGTTTAATTGTATTACGATAGTATTAGTGTCGAAGGTCCATGAAATATATTTCAAATCATTAATGATGCAATTCGTATAGGCATTAGGAATTGTTTCATGGAAAGTCTAAGTGTCATACTGATTAGCCACATGATTTATATATATATAATATACAGTGGAACCTCGAGATACGAGCAGCCTAAAATACGGGTTCTTTGAGATACCAGCCGGAACGCGGGCCATATTTTCGTTTAAAATACGGGACACTCCGGAATCACGGCTCGTATCTTGAACGAAAATAGGGCCCGAGCTCCAGCTCGTATCTCAAAGAACCCGTATTTTAGGATGTTCGTAACTCGAGGTTCCTCTGTTTATATATATATATATATATATATATATATATATATATATATAACGAAAGGACCTTATGAACAAAGTTATTGAATCTAAATGATAAACTTATTTTAGCAAAGTCTAATCATCCTGTGAGGTGAGTACAAATAGTAAAGAATATCAAAGCGGATGCGAATTGAACGGTAGCCTACTTCAGGCCTTGATTTGTTAATTAAGCGAATATACCGTATGATAATAAACTTACACAAACACACACACACGCACATATATATATATATATATATATATATATATATATATATATATATATATATTGCTGGTAAAAATCATACATTGCATCAATTGGGAAAGGAAATTTATCCAGTAGACCGGGTTGGTATCTATTGCGACTCCTCAATCACTGTTCAGAATTTACCTGATAATTTACTAGCTGATACACTGCGTTATCTATATTGGCAACATATGTATAATCGAAACTATGCCATTTCACTTAAAATAAATATAATTAAGTGTCATGATGTATGTTGTACAATGAAAGATCTTGGGTGGCTAGTTAGAACATGAGGTCTTAAGGTATTCAAATAAATTTCACCAGAAGGGAAGTCTAACCAAAACGTAAGATAGCATATGGCTTAAAACTCCGTGGAGTATTTGGCATGGGTGGCGTAGTGGATAGAGCCTCAGACTCCGAAGCCAATGTGCGCCTGTTCGTGACCCGTTAGCGGTAAATTTCGGAAAATATTTGAAGAGTTCTCATTAAGGAAAAAACTGGTTTACTCTTGCTACCTGATACAATGTGTAGTTTATATTTAAAAATATTTATAATTCCTATAATATGTATTCATTTTTATACGGCAAATCCTCATTATTACCCGGGCATTCAGGTCACACAATGTCTTAAATTCAAATGTGTATGCATATCAAAAGGTGTGTTAATGATTATTATCAGTAAACATGAATAAAACTAAAGAAGGATTATCCTTCACATTACGGTATATCAACATATGAGTCCTTCGAAAAACGGCCCTGTTCCTTCAGCTGCCTTAGTGATTCAATTTGCTGGTATTATGCATTCTGTGTTTAATAAAACTTCATTTCCGTAAATATACTGCAAAGAACTTGTTTAAGACGCAGATAATTAATATGAGACCCCAAAAATAGCAGAATAATGCAGCCCTTCTTAATTACACCTTTTAACTGTTCTTTTATTTTCTAAAGCTCTTAGTAAAATGAACGCTTATTAAAAAACCTTTCACATCTTGTGCCAGTAACAGCACAGATCAGGTAGTTGCGGAACCGGTCAAGTAGATGAATAATATATACTGTCTGAAGCAGTGTTTATGTTTACTAGAAATATATATATATATATATATATATATAAACATGCATATACATTTCTATGTAAAGTTAAGTCATGCCACAATAAATTAGTTATATATATATATATATATATATATATATATATATATATATATATATATATATATATATATATATATATATATATATATATGCTGCATATTCTACATATTTTTGGTAAATAAATGTAATATTATGCAAGTTCTAGAGTACGATTTTCCTCTTTGTATTATACTGGAATATGAAGAAGCTTCCAAAGGGAATTAAACAATACTAATTCGAGTGGTAGTAACAATTCTTTTAATTCTTTGTTCGACGACTGGTTAAATAGAATGGGATTGGTGTTTACTTCAAGCTCGCAAACTTCATTTAAAGAATTGTTACCACCACCCGCGCAAACAATTATTGTTGAATTGTATTGCCTATATATGTATATGTGGCGAAAGCTACAAACAGTTAATGTTCGTGACTGCATAGAAATTGTGCAGCCGACATTTCCAGTCAAGTTCAATGTATGTGAGACTACTAGAGGTGAGAGCCGCATATCTAAATTTGATTTCCATATATATTCAATGCGGCTTGATCCTCGATAGTCAGTTTGCCGTCGTACTCTGATGATGATCATGGAAGGTCGAAACGCGCCAGTGCGTTGCGGCTGGCGGTAGTTTTGTTATGTTGTTCGACGACTGGTTAAATACAATGGATTTGGTGTTTACTTTTAGCTCGCAAACTTGATTTAAAGCATTGTTACCACCACCCGCGCAATCAATTATTGTTAAATTGTATTGTCGTTATATGTACATGTGGCGAAAGCTGCAAACAGTTAATGTTAGTGACTGCATAGAAATTGTGCAGCCGAAATTTCCAGTCAAGTTCAATGTATGCAAGACTGCTAGAGGTGAGAGCCGCATATCTAAATTTGATTTCCATATATATTCAATGCCGTTTGATCCTCGATAGTCAGTTTGCCGTCGTACTCTGATGATGATCATGGAAGGTCGAAACGCGTCAGTGCGTTGCGACTGGCGGTAATTTGTTATGTTGTTCGACGACTGGTTAGATACAATGGGATTGGTGTTTACTTCAATCTAGCAAACTTGATTTAAAGAAGCCGAGGAAATATATTTTGTAGCTAGATGGCATTGCTACAATAAATGGCATTAAGAGTTTACAAGTGAGCAAAGCAATAGAATAGTTAGAAAACGTTTACCAAAAATATGTTTTAGCGACACTGTTGAACATGAAAAAAACCTGCAAACAAGTAAGCTACAAGGGATACATAGCGTTCATTTTTGCCAACCAGATGAAAATAATTACTCGTGACAACCGTCTAATGCAATAATGAACAACACAATACATTTATAATTACAGTTAAGCTAACATAGACCTTGACGGTATGAAATGAAGATATAATTCCTACATTTTGACAAATTACAATGAGAGGAATTTATTCAATATGTATTTGGCCAAACGGAAATTTCCACAGTTTAGTAACAATTTAAATGTTCAAGCTAGCGCTTTGTATTTTTAGAGTATTATTTACCTTTATATTAATCAAGGCCGCGGCCATGATAAAAACAGCAATCTCATTATATACATATATTTTACAGTATAAACTAAGTATTATATAGTGCAGAAAAGGAAATTCTGCCACTAGACTGGTTAGAGCAACAGCTGCTGAAGCAGATGTGCCAATTACAGGCTTGGTACATGTTAACTATGGCGAACAGTTTCACAAAGATCCGATTGATCACAATTTCCATTTCCTTTTTGTCTTCGATCGGGCTGAGTTTGTATTCGTCCTAATGGAAATGCGGTTCTATCACATCTTTGTTTACTGGTCGAAGACAAAAAGGAAATGGAAATTGTGATCAATCGGATCTTTGTGAAACTGTTGCCAGTAAGCAAAGATGTGATAGAACCGCATTTCCATTAGGAAGAATACAAACCCAGCCCGATCGAAGACAAAAAAGAAATGGAAATTTTGATCAATCGGATCTTTGTGAAACTGTTTGCGCAAATCTAGATCCCGCGTACGCAAAACGCGGCATTGGAAAATATGAAGATGGCACTCCGCAATCAAATTTAAAAAAATACATAATTATAGCGAGTTGGCTTTGGAGTCGCACTACCGAAGACATTGTATGAAGTTAACTTCATTACTGATTGAGTATACATTAATACTGGAGAATGAATCTTCCATCAGTTTTAAATTTATTGACAAAATATATAATTGTTACATGATGAGACGCCAGTAAACACGAAATTTATGTGTACAATATCTAATATACAATTACCTATTTGTTAATTCTCCACAAAAAAATATATGTAAAAGTAAGAGTTGGTTTAGTGGTATATACGGTCCTTTATTACACCACGTTATAAAGCGTAGATATAAAGTCGGACTACCAGCGCAACTGAAAGATCAATTTTTGCTATAGTACATACCCGTCATGAAGGGTAGTTTGTGAATCCTCCATTACACCATGTTGTACACCATTTCCACTTCCTCCACTTCGTCGGCTAATGAAGTCATGTGGTGGTGGGATAATCGAACTGTCTCCACCAATAGTCAATTCACTTGACACCGAATGTAGATTAACTCCAGTTACTGGTGTACTTCGTAATTGCAAATTTTGACTTGTACTCATTTGATTTGCAAAGTTGCCGTTTATCTGTTGGGCTTGATATTGTTGTTGTTGTTGATGCTGTTGACTCTCATTGCTTGCTTGTACTTGTGAAGAATCTAAGAAACATTCACGTGGTGAGTTCGACAGATGACGGCGATGAAATTGAGAAGTTCCCGGATTACTGTTGTTCAGTGACTGAATTAATAATAAAGAAATTCTTGACAGGCGTTCTAAATTTAAAGGCTATGCTGACTGAACTCTCCTTGATAAACAATTCAATTGTCTATCGTAATCATATAATATGCACAGGGGGCTAGAACTAACTAAAGATAATTATTAAACGATTATAAGTTTTCTTCAAGCAAAATTTATGCGAAAAATAAACAAATAGCATCGATTGCTAAATTGCAAATATATGTATTTATTTCTGTTTTACTCCCTTAAGATAGCATACCGTCGTGCATTAAGGCTGGTCAAAGGAAGTCCAGAGTAATCATTTCGCGTGACTAACGGCGGTTGTTCTGCTTCGCAATTGATTAAAATTGAATTGAGGCTTATTTAATTTCAGCAAATTATTATATCATCCTACATACAAACAATGATTGTTAAACAAAATAACAAGCACCAATTTTATATTATATGCAAAAAATAAGGATTTTTACAACGAAGAGCTTGTGTAAGTGACATTTCAAGTAAAATATGAAATTCCTTTTCTACAGTATACAGTGCTTAGTTTAGTTTATAGGAGATCGTACCGTACAAATTTCCCACATTCTCCACCTAATTATATAAAGTGCATAGGACGTAGTATCGGTGCTTACTGATGAGTCGTCAATAAGCACGAAACGAATTTGCACATGAGATTATACTTTTCGTTCACGCTGACTTTCGTTTATCCTTCTGGTCACATTTGAACTAATTTGATTTTAGGTACGCAACATCTTATACACATATATATTAGCTCTCCGCAACAAACAGTATTTAAATGCTTAGTTTATTCCGACATATATATATATATATATATATATATATATATATATATAATGGGATAGTTGAATATATAAAATTGCAACCATGATTTAAATAACTGTTATCACTGCCCGCGCAACCTTTGATCGTTAAATTAATCAAAGTTAGAATATATGTAGTACTACTATCGATTTTTTGCCTTATTTCAGCTTTTAAAGGATTTATTTATTACCCATTGTATTTTTATTGACGTTAGTCAGATTTCAGTAGTGTTCAAATGATGACAAAGAAGTTTGAATATTCTTAAGTTTATTTAAATTATGTCGAGTTTTGTTTTACTTTGAGAAATAAAATAAAGTAAATTAAAAGGGCATATTTTACGACAACTATTTTTATGTAAATAAAAGTATTAAATTTAAAAAAGTTGAAACAACTTGAGTAAACATGCTTTTGTTTGACAAATGTTTTAAATTAGCTCAAAGTATAAAATGATGCCATTAGAATAGTTGGATATCTACGAGTGCACACAACATGTACCTCAAAAGTGTAAAAATAAGAAAAATGCGCATGATTGGATATTTGTGAAATATCATTTCCCGATAGTTTGCCTGGTTTATTTACGTACTCAAATTTAAAAATTTTGTTAAATACGTACTGAAATGTAAATCTAGAACGAGAAATTCCTACTTTAAATTGAAAAGTCCCTAGTTTTTCGAAAACTATTTCGATCTCATATTGTGAAAATCCAATAATAGGTCGTACCTCATGAATGAGTACGAATTTGAAGGAAGTTACAACGAATATTTCTTCGATAAAATATCAAGACGTTTATTAAATTCGAGCCGTAGTAAATATGATTGTCATGTACGAAGATAAATAAATTTTATTTTATTTTATTTTATCTTCAAGCATCTACTACATTGAGCGCATATATATATATATATATATATATATATATATATATATATATATATATATATATATATATATGTTCACTACCTTTGAATATTGCACAGTATATTTCTTTCTTGTGAAGTAAAAATACATTAAAAACAAAGTAGATAATGGTCATTTATTTAGAGAGTACTAAACATCACTCTAAAATTTTTAATTAATAAACATCCTGGGTTTTCATTTGATTTTGTGGGTGGCAACTAGTCTGACTCGGTTTTACTTCTATTTCGTGTTTTGGCTGATTAGTAAGTGTATATACGTATGTGTCTGTGTGTGTTTGCTTGCATGTATGGGTCTTTTTCTTCATATAGGAAAATGATGTCTGAGATCAGATTTTGAATAATTGTGAAAAAATGCCTTAGGATTTGTAGTAAATATCGATATATATATATATATATATATATATATATATATATATATAGATATATTCATTAGGTTTTGTAATAAAAGAATTTTATTTGATATATAGGTTTTTTCATTCAAACATTATGAATATATTTTATAGTAAATAGTAAGATAGGGTCCAAAAGTGAAATTAAAATAGGTAAATACATCAGCTCAAAGCCAATGCTTGTACGTGCTTCTTCTGCCTGAAGCACGTACAAGCATTGAGCTTGAACTGGATGTGACGCACGCAATTTGATTGGTTTCTATTTTTCACACTCGCTTTGTTCACATATTTCTATCTTGTTTTGCTTTCCAATTTATATATAAAGATATGTTCATGAGTAGATATTTGAGAAGACCATGAGAAAGAAAATTTTTCTTATATCTGATAAAATTTCTTTTGTTTTTGCACATAAGAAGGGTACAATGAATTTTATTAAAGCTCGCATTTCAAAAGAATATATATATATATATTTATTTATAATGTTCATGCTGTTTAATATTACACAGTATATTTCTAATAAGGAATAGTGTTTTTCTTCCTAATTAGAAATATATATATATATATATATATATATATATATATATATATATATATATATATGTAATAAAAGGCAGAAGAAAAATAAATTTAAATCGGAGATAGAATTAAATTTGTGGGAATATTCCGACTAAAAGTCCAAAAATTCTTTTGTTTGCATAAATCAGGTTACAATATTCCTTAAAGGCTGGCGTCAAATCAAACGACTGTACATATCTGAAATTACGCCAAAAATAATAAGAATATCGCTTATATGTTCTGTCGATATGGTATCCATGATATTTACCAACTAAAATAGCACAAATTAGTTAGAAATTGATTAAGCGTAGTGAATAATCGAAAGGAAATCTGATTTTTGCAAACAGACATAGCATGTACGTGCATTGCGCCTGAAATGGATGGGATACATCAACATAATTTGACTTTCCCCTATTTCGCAATCTCACTACAATTTAATTTTCTGTCTTTGCTTTCCATAAAATATTTAAATTTATGTTCATTTGCAGATGCCTGAATAGGTATTTAGAAAGGAACATCTCTTGTATTGGATAATATTTCATTTTACATTCTCACATGTGGATAGTACTATGTTTGTTAAGAAGTAATTATCTACGTTTATTCAAAATACATCGCATCCGTTTCGGCTACGTGGTCACCGTTTTTGTTCTTCAATATTTCCAAATGCTTTTACTTTATTACATTGCCATATTCTCGTTTGCAACTACTTGATCTACTTCAATGAAGTTGAAGTCTCAAAATATATAGACAAGACGGTCCTATTTAGTCGACAGCAGACAATGCTCTATTCTAAATGTGCGACAGAGATTTTAGTAGATTCAATTGAGCTGGCTTCTGAATAGGTCACATAAATAGCGCTTTTCTGCTTCGTATGATGTTTAACTTTCAAATAATTCGACTATGCTTCCTTCTGCAACAATCATTTTAGTTTAAATTATGGCTTATAAATTTCATAGATAAATTAAGCGGCACATAGTTTTTCCTTAGATAGTTTCTATTTCCGTCCATATTTGAGAAAGAAATTAGTTCGCCTATGAATGAGGATTGGCAAGAAATAGAGTAACGAATTTAATTAAAAATCGTATTATCTGTAGCTACTTTCCATTTCAGTACACGCATGTTATTAACAATTTAATGGTCAAGCGTTTAGCCGAAATACGATTGGTTAAATTTCCTTAGCCAAACCCATATAAAACAGCAGCTTTTAGCATTTAGGCAAAATTGTTAATACAACTTTTGGGGCGTTTCAAAAATATCCGATTGATGGGGTGTTATGAGAATGTTTAGGTAAATAACATGTGCGGCTGTCCTGATTGAGCCACGTAAATTCTGAGCCACTTCGTCCTAAAAAACATAATAAGCAAAATCATCAAAAGCTCTCAGATTGTTGTGCGGCCACCACCAGTCTCATAAACACACAAAAATCTCGCTTACAATGACGGAAAACATAAAGACCCCATTTCGGACCATCTACAGTTAATTTTCATATAACTAATGTGCAGCATGACTGTATAAGTGATAAATTATACCACGAGCTTATATCAGTTGCGATATAAATTTAACAATTTATTTAATATATAAATCACAACGAAGATTATTGTTTCGCCAATGAAATATATATATATATATATATATATATATATATTAAAATTTAATATAACTACATTTTTTATCTTTCAATAGTAATTGAAAGGTTGAATTATCATTTACTACACTCCGGAATTCATTAGATATTTCAAATTAGCCACGCGTTGATTAAAAGTATTAATTCTGACTGTTCTTTCATTAGCTATTCACACTCCGTTATATATCTCAGAACAAAGGGCACAAAATTGTAGAACCTCAAATTAAAATAAATTAATCTAAACACCTTATCCATTAAGTACGTACATACGTCAGTATAAACTAAGAATTGTATAGTGTAGTGTAGTATGTAAGTACTTAATGAGTAGGATGTTTATATCAAGTTCGCAATCTTGATTATAGTAAATGTTATCACCGCCCGCGCAACGAATGTTCGTTTAAATATATAAATGTTCATTTCAATACCACTTCCCCATCAAGTATGTTGACTGTTCAATAATGACAGATTGGGGATCGTTAGTTGAATCGTTGGGTCTAAATGGATGCTATTTAAGCTCCACCTAAAGAAAAAAAGACTAACCAAGTTACATTAATTGGTATATGACTGAAAATTTTGTGTTGTATGCGGCAGGGTGGCCCAGTGATTAGAGCACCAGATTCCGAAGCAGACGTGTCCAGGTTCGAGGCCTGTCCGCGGCAAATTCTAGCCAGTACATGATGAGTTTTCAATAAGGACGAAACCGGTCTACTGGATGAATTAATGTGGATTGGTTCAAATAAAGGCGGTCGTATTTTATGGTTTAGTAAAAAGCGAAAGCACGCATGAAGCAAGGAAAGTGGAACATACACCGTACTATAACCATACTTCGAATCATAACAACATGAATAAACTTGGCTTTGAGCAAAGAATAGAAATCCGTTTCGTACTGCCATATCAGCCAGTGTATTTAGCAGTACAAATACAAATGGAGAGCTAGCAGAGAAGCTTATTCTGAATGTAATAATGCGCAAATTATTGGATTCTACACAATTGGAAAATCGTAACCCGAAACACATTATTCAATTTATACGAAGTTTTGTGATTTTTCTTCGAGTATTACATAGTACTAAATACTGAAGCTCACGAGATATAAATTTCAATAGTCTGACGAGTTTGATTGCTACCATAACATTTAAAATTTTGGCTAGATGGCTTATAATTGAAAGTGACACATTATGCCTTCGTCATAAAAACAAAGCTCGGGGCGTAAAAATGTAATTTTATTTCTTTTCATATTTTCTATTGATGTTCTTCAATGAGCAACGGAACGTCTTCTGAATAAACAGACTTTTCTTAAATATGTCAAAGATTTGCGTTCTTATAAAGTATAAACGAGAAAATTAGCACATTTTGTAACGTCGAATATTTGCTATTCCGCTTAGTCATAACAACATTTCGTATACTGTCATGAACAATCCTATATACAGACAGTTTTCGTTTTATTTCCTAAAAGTTTACCCAGTTACGTGATAATTCTTAATCGTTCGTTAACTTCACTAATTATTTATTGAAGAAACATGGAAAGCAGAAAATTAGACGCTTATTTTAGCGTTACTTCTAAGTGATTTCCTGTGCGAAACCAGAAGTGGTAATATCTAGGCTGGCTTAATTGTGGAAAGCGTGCCTGTTTGTGTGTTGGGTCGTTTTTGTCGTTAGTTGAAAATTTTTTAAGCATGTACACATTGAATTAACAAAAAGACAGCAACGAGACAGTCCTTTACCTTTTCCTTGCTCAATTTAAATCAAGCCGAGGTCAGTCTACAGCGTTTTCATTTCAAAATTTGCCCGTTAAATTTGTTCCTATTTCAATCAGTTGAATGATTAAATGGGAAAAATGTATATGTATTATATATATATATATATATATATATATATATATATATAGTGAGAGAGAGAGAGAGGGAGTGAGAAAGAAAGAGAAAAAGGGTAAGAAATTAAAAAAAATTATATGAGAAGCAAAAATGTAGACATAAATCACGAAATATATGTCATAATTGATTTAATATGCCGAGAGAAGCTGTCCTACCGTTGCACGACAAGCCAGTGAAATTTGTTACATTTAACATTGCTTTTTTAAACATTTATTTAATATGCAGCCTCAAGTGCGCTTAATTGGCAAATTCCAGATATTGATTGGGAAAGAGCGGAATAGGCAAAATGAATGAGGTAAGTTATTTTTGGTTTAACTGCAAGAGGAAACCAAGAACAACAACTGATTTAATTGAGGAGTGTGTTCACTTATGACAAATCTCTAAATTAAATAAAACGTCAATATTAGTTGGGTACTAGTTTGATTTCTTTCATGATTAAACAGATCAACTTTTATGCAACTTTAGTATTATATGATGAATTAAAATCAGTCTAACTGCAACAACCCTTCCGAAAAACCAACAAAACTCAAACAAAAACATAAAAATTGTGCACCTTGTTAAAATTGAGATTGATATAATTCTAATACGTATGGACAGTACATGATGGATTCCCAATAAGGACGAAATCGGACTACAGGATGCATTACCTTTTCTACACTATACAATTCTTAGTTTATTCTCACAAATGTAAATACTTAATGGGTCACGAGTTTATATCAAGATCACAACCGTGATTAAAGTTACTGTTAACAGCACGCGCACAACTAATGTATGCAGTAACGAACATTAACTGATTGCAGCTTTCGCCACAAATAAATATATACACAATAAAATCGTCATATTCTGATGATGATCATGGAAGTTCGAAACGCATCAGTGCGTGCGACTGGCGGTAGTTTTGCTATGTTGTTTGACAACTGTTTAAATACAATGGGATTGGTGCTTACTTCAAGCTCGCAAACTTGATTTAAAGAACTTTTAGCACCATTCACGCAATCAATTATTGTTTAATTATATAAAAGTTTGTCTGTTGTTTTGCATGGTTACACCTAGCTAAGTTTTTGTAAAAACTAGGTCGATTTTGTTATGCTTCTAGGGTTTTACTAGTTTTCTTAAACTCCATATCTCTATTTATTTACGGACTAAGTGATGAATTTCATGACATAAAATTAGATATGGAATGACCAGGACAACAATTTAGCAAGCATACAGCACCGCTAAATATTTTGGCTGTTGAGTCAATATAGAACGCTTCTTGGCAAACCTTCTTGTTGTTAAATTGAATCTGCTGCTGTTGTTGGAAGTTCTGTTGTTGTGGAGTTAGCCAGGTAGCGTCAGGATTCTGCTGCTGAAGCACGTGTCCGTTTGGGTTATTCGGGCTTGAAATAACCGCCTGTGTCGCAGACTGGTTGAAGGACGAACCTCGACGTGACAAATATTGTGTGCCCATTGTTGGTGTTCCAATATCTGTTTCGAAACGAACGAGAAAATACAAAATTAAAGACAGGAAGGACGCAAAAGTTTCGTGGCGTTATATGAAGAACCTGAAATATTACTGATTATATGAGGGAAGAAGGGCTCCACATTTAGTGTAACACTTTAAAGTAAAAAATAAGTAATATCATATTAAAAATTAGCGCGTTTAGTTATCGGTAATAAGATTATGGCTCATCAAAAAATTTAAGCCTCAACACATCGAAATTCCAATTCTTATTTAGTAGAGGATGGGTCAAAACAGATGGCTGTTAGAGATAAAAGTTAATGTTAGTTAATTCTGTGTCTGATTTCAGAGATATATTTCGAATTCCTTTCGAAATGCAATGAGAAATGCGCGATAAATGGCCTGCACATTGTTTTGTAAAGACTATAAAACCTAATTGGAAAAGTCGAAATTAAAGGTGAAGTGTTTCTACATTCCATTCTAACTGATAAACACCCACAACAACACCCCACGAACACACAACGAGATTATTCCAATATTGTTATAGCAAACCAAACGGTAAACTAGGATCAATTAAATGCAAATTTAAAGTAAAACAATTTCATTTTTTCAGTAGATTAAATTAGCTTTAATCGAGTTGAACAAGACTAATTGTACGAATCTATCAAGCTTTCAATTTAAAATCACAACACTAGCGTGAAATCCACATGACGAAAGCCGTCACCTACGTCTGCTTGACACCAAGTTACTACTCTGGTTAATTAATGCGTGAACTCATAAAAGTCTAAATTCCATTGCTTAACAAACAACCAATTTGTTTTAAGGCACACCAAACCCAATATATAACAATTGAAATTTTGAGCTTTCATTATTGAAATGGGTATAGATAAGCAATTACATAAAATGGCGAATTCAATGTATATGTATATGTTTGTGTGTGTGTGTGTACAGAACAATAAACATTAGTTTGTATATTACTAAAAATAGAATTACATGCGCTGCTTCTATATCGTAGAGAATAAATGAGAAGACTTCAAACTAAATGCTTCCATATTCAATTTCGATTCTGGCGAAAACTTTCGAGTTACAAATACGGAATAAAATGGTCAAGTTGATATATTTTATTTTCCATCTTACTCTACGTTTAGGTTTTACTGATAAGAACATGAAAAATGTGAACGTATATATAAATAAATATATAAATCAGTAAAGTTTAATTACCAATTAATACCAATTTAGTCACAATTTAAAGAAACGTATATCAGAAAGGAAAATATGAAATTGCTCCACTTGGAGCATTAATCGCAAAATGAAAAAGCTCGGGAGATCATTCGTATTAGCTGGTGAATAGCCCGTGGATGCGAGAAATTTTTAAGCAGGAACAACGCTCATGAGGACATCGCAGCTTAATTTTTGTAGAGTTACCCTTTTCTGAAATTTCTTTAGCAAAATATAAATTTAAAAAAAACCCAATTATTTTCGAATTGCAGGTACACCCTCGTTCAGGTAAAGTAAAAATAATTAATCGTAATCTAATTGAGTTCACGAAATCAAAGCCCTATTTATGCTATTAGTGAGTCAGTTTTATAATTAAAGCATTCTAGTCTACAAAAACACCGAATTCTAAAGCCACCCAGATGTTTCACAATTAATTTGAATCCCAATTCCGTCTGCATAATGTACATTGTCATTCAAATTTAAACAAACAGACAGCATTCAAAGATCAGGCGAATAGCTTATAATTTTGCACAGAATAAAGAAAAATTAATCAGTATAGAGTGAAATTAAATAGAAGCCGCTTGAATGAACCAAGCGTTAAAAAGCCAAATAAAGTGCCTTTGTCGCGTGATATTGCAGTATTTGATAGAAAGTTAATTATTTGCGCATTAATTATGGAATCTCACTCTCTCACACACATACACAAACATGTACTTTAAGATAGTAATGTGTACGTAGTTGAAATATAATACTACGTTCAGTCAACTAGTTTCAGGATAAAAATGACAAAATTTAAAAATCCGAACACCAAACCAATAAAATTGATTTTAGTTAAAATAGTTTCATTAGAGCATACTTATTAAATTGTCAGCTGCGCTCTGGGCTATTGCATGTCTGTCCTGAATAAAACTTGTCGTCATTGTCGGGGTGTAGGCCGTTGGCTGGCTGATTCCGGCCACACCAAGCGATCCGTAATGCCCAACAGACAGCTGACCACATCCAGCTCCTACGCCCAAGTATTTCATTCCCATATATGGAGCTGAAGTTGGCTGATGTCGATTGAGTGTACCGCAGTTGCCTGATAAATCGATATTTAATGTGTCATATTAGCTTTTGATTGCATAAAATTCAAGATTGTTTTATTCTGAATAACAATTAATGTGTAACATGCAGCATATTGTATGCACGAACACACAAACAAACACACAGATTATATATATATATATATATATATATATATATATAATCATTGAGCCAGAGTTTGAACACGAGCATGTAGTCAGTAAAAGCTAAAAATAGCATCGTATTGCAAATTCGATTGAATTTGTAGACCGATTTAGTCTTCATTTAGCACTAAGAAGTTGTAGCCAGATTTGCCGTGTCCGCTTTAGAATGATGCAATTCATTTACTACCAATAACGAAGCCAAGTATTACATACAATTTTCAGGCTTTTACAAACCAATGATCATGACATGTATCGCATTTGACTCAAAATGGCAACTGGTCATCTTCGCCTTCTCTCTGGCAAACGGACAACATACCATTTGAAAAAGTCATATGAAAATAACTTTTAATTAAATAAAAATTGGTTGTGTGGGCGGTAAATAAAATTAACTTTTAATATCAGTTTTCGTCAGCTGAATCTTGGCATGCTTCTTTGCAGCTTTACTAGAAACAACCTTTGGTGGTATGACTTAAGTGCAGATCGACACCACTTTAGCGGATTTAATTGCACATGAACGTAAATCAATTTCTCTTTTATGACAGTTTTATCTGTGTTGGACACCCCTCACTGTGTGTACATTGATATATATATATATATATATATATATATATATATATATATATATATATATATATATATATAGGTTTAATTTAAGTATAAAGGGAATATGTTGTCATATAATCTTCACTTTGTAAAAGTAAATACTCTCTGGCTGTAAAACATATAGAATGGCCTTAACAACATTTCTCACTGCTTCATGAGAAAATTACTTTGTTAGCAAAGAGAAATAAAAACGGAAGCTGCATTTCATATCATTCCTTTTCTCTCAAGGCTCTAAGCTACGTAAATGAGTAATTGTTATTGTAAAATTATGTAATCAAACCCAATAACTGTGAAGAACAACAACAACTGACCATTGCCAACCATCATCAATGGGGTTCCATAGTAAAGGGGTGATGCACCATTCCTCGACGCTTGAGGCATAACTTGAATGGGATTTCTATCATAACCGAACAACTGCTGTTGTTGATTGTAATGCTGTTTCGCCACATCAGCGTTGTTACTTGCTGTACAAAGTAATGCATTGTATTGTGCCGCAGAGGAAACATTCAAAGGAACACCAGATGAACCAGGTGATCCAGGCCTTTGACCAACAGCACTTGTGTTGAGCGTCGCCCCGCTCGAGCCCCCTTTTAATAAGGATTCGAACGTTTTATTAAATATAGATAAAAGGAAATTAGTATGAGAATCCTTAATTTGGAAGGCTGATAGTCAAACGATTATATGCATTGTCAAGTAAATAGCTGATTATTCATTTTATTCTTAATCGTAAAATTTTAATCGGTAACAGTATATATTAATGAATAATCCGAATAATTCATAATATTATAAATGATAAATCCAATAGCTCCAATTAGGTGGTTAGAGCTAAACAAATAGATGATGGATGCCAGCATTACTAAAATGTTAATTGTGAACAATTTTGCATTGGTTACAATTAATGTCATGCTACAACCATTTGGATTCAAACTGCAGCATATCATATCCATCGAAATATTTTTTTCCGCTTGATCAACGATATTCTGCTTCATGTCGTGCTCCACTGATGATAATTAAAGCTAGCTAAATTACGTTAATTTTGCTTAGTTGTGTGATTCGTTGAAGACCTGTGAATGTTGCGAAACTTTATTCTGCGTACTGATTTGTAACAGTCGATTGCTTTCTGTTGGCAAAATTAAAATTAATCAATATTTCATTACGGAAAACCAAAGAATGTAACCACTTTGTTACTTTCAGGTTGACAAGCAGTGGGCCGTGAATTCATTGATTGCAAAAGCAAATAATTAATCATAAAAATGTAAAAAATGGAATGTTATGACGCAAATATGTCATTAAGTGCCTCTAGCAGCTACAGAAAAAAAATATATCCAGATGAAAACAGATTAAAAGAAAAACATGTTGAGCATAGAAAAATGTCATAAAATGTGCGGTCATCTTTTATATGTTATTCAACAGTAGACGATCTGTCACCGATATTAGTGACAAAGCGGAACTTCTCTGATTACGGCTAGGTAGTTTCATAAAAACAACGATAGCATTATCCAGTTTTCCAAATTATTGTTTTCAAAGACGTTCTGCCGATGACAAACCTATTAACGACGACAGTGGTCATTTGTTGGGCGCATGAATTATCCATCAACTTAACTTAAAGCTTGTAAATTGTTGTAAGCTTGACGTTGAACACGTGATTCTGACAAAATTTATAGCCTATTCGCAGTAAGGTTTCTTACGTTTCACCTATTTACTTCGTCAGATTTTCACAAAATTTCGAATATCCTAACAAAGGTGGTTCAAAAAGGAGAAAACTATTTCGTTATGACTCACTATTTAAAAATTGTGCATTATTAGGTTTAAACTGCAAAATGTACTTATTATAACAAATCATGGCATTAGAGATTTAAAAATAATACAATTTAATTCAGGCCTTTAGATGTTCTACCTGTGAATGGATCATACGTGAAAAATGTTTTCGTTTCTTTTTTTAAAAAATTGCTGGAGTGTTTTACGCTTAGGGCTGTTAGTTCATATATGCTTGTGAAAGATTTGCGAGTTTCCCATTAAAACCGCCATTACTTGTTTGTTGATATTTAGTTTAACCGTGATGGCCGTTTCCTTTAGTACTGCACACAATATTGCAAACCACTATACAAAATCAGCAAATCAATTTAGTTAAATGCCAAAAATGTTAGCATGAAAACCTTAATTCAAATTTAGCTATAGCATTCTTGGTCTAACCAGAAATTCAAGCATTTATAAAATAAAATCCTATACATTTTCAGTAAAAGTATGGTCATAAGATAAATTAAACAAGGTTTGCACAATCAAATAATTTTACAAACAAAATTTACATCTAAGCATTTCTAACAGCATGTTTTGTAAAATTTGTTTTCAAGAACTTATGGCATGCATATGCATAGCCTGATTTTAAGCATATTATAAACGTTTTGAAAGATCGTAATAGCCACAGTGTATTTAATAGTACTTGTGTTAATAACAATAATATTGTTAAAAATAATAAGAATCATCCTTACAGACAACAACACAGCAGCTGTTAGTAAAATATATTTCACTGCCATATGACAACGAGAAACTAAACACAAAGATAAAAAGAGTAAAAATGAAAAATCTAAAAATAAACTGATAAAATAGTAATTTAAACAAAAATTAATAACGAAAAGGGATTTATGAGCAGGAGGATCAGATTCAGATGGAGATATACAACCTATGTATCACAGAGAACAGAGACAAAGTAGATCTCTACACAAAATCATGCTTGTCAAGTCAGCTTTAAGTTAAGGAAACATCGACACTTCAGCTTCCTTACGACTTTCAGTATATCGTGTCCTAATCAAGACCGACGCTCGTAGTTAGCTCCAACTAAGGAAATAAAATCAAGAACACAATTTTACTAGAAATGTGCAGCAAGATCTCCATTACGCTCGGTTCGATGCTGTAACGCGCAGAGTTTCCAACCAATGACTATGTTGCATATGTAGACTCAAACTTGATAGAAGAGTGTGTCCTATACTATTCATTTTGATTATAATTGTCCGTAGCTGTTTCTGTCATGAAAAATTATTTCCACATTTTTTCTTATGTCAATATTTTGCATTTTTAAAAGGTGACCAATCCAACGCTGCTGATGGAGCATTATCTGATTTTTAAATGTGGAGCACTCGGTGGCTGATACCAAAATAATTCCACGAATTTCAGAGATCCTTATTTGTTTTAAATCAGGTTTGTGAGCTTGTAGTAAACACAAATCCAATTTTATTTAACCAGTCTTCGAACAACATAGCGAAACTACTGTCAGTCTCACGCACTGACGCGTTTCGATCTTCTATGGTCATCATCAGAGTACGACGGCAAACTGACTCTGATGATGATCATAAAAGGTCGAAACGCGTCAGTGCGTGGTACTGGCAGTAGTTTTGCCATGTTGTTCGAAGACTGGCTAAATAAAATGCGGTTGGTGTTTATTTCAAGCTCGCAAACTTAATTTGAATAATTTTTACCACCATCCACGCAGTCAATTAATGTTTAATTGTATCCTTATTTGCTGTTGGTAACCGATATGTACAATGCTTCTCGAACAGTGATGGTAGAATGCCTGCAGTCTTCGATTCTAAAGGATGAGGCGTCACTAGCATATAATAAAACTGCACGCGACCTGTAATTCATAGTATGATAATAACATATAATCCTAAATGACGAAAGTTGTAGAAAGTTCAAGTGCTTTTTGTAATTCTCATATTGATCACGTTAAAAATATTGCTTGAGATACTGATAAAGTCATTCATTTGCGTAAACCTGTCATCCACATCCAGATCTTCACCTTGTAGCCGCAGAGTTGAAATGAGTAAATGTTGTGGCTTTATATGTATCTTACATTTAGAGTGTCCATATGTAATAAAAGTAGCTTGGGCACAATTGCGATTGCCGAATATTAATACCATATCGTGTGCATAGTCAAAGTCGACTAATGTACCGCAGGAAAGAAATTGAGCTCCTTCATCGAGAACGTATGGAAAAGTATAGTTCATAATGACACCTATTACAAAATTATCGTTAACAGGGAAAGAATAAGTGGCAAATTATCAGAGCCTCTAGCCTTGCGATATTTAAGAGTTAGAACTGCATTCCATAGTTATAACTATGATGGTTGTTCGAGATTAGCAATCCACACTTTCGACAAATGGACATTTTCGGGAATTGGAATTCGTGCAGAAGCCAAAGAACATTGACCTTTATAGTGTTTAGTTTACTTAGCTAGTCGACATAATTTCTTAGTTATTAGATTGTTGTTAAAATTGTTGCTTTTTCTGCTCGTTGACTTATGATTTAAAACTTTTTTAGTGAATAAATTGGAACAATAATCTGTAATTATCGGTTGTAACCATTTCTTCCATTCCTTTCGCCTTTCTTGTCCAAAAGGATTCAAGATCAACTTTCAGACTGTTATTATGTTGGCATCTAATAGCTCTACAAGAAATATTACAGGCCAAAGAAGCATATGAAGTTTTATTTTTCACCATAAAGTTCGATTAACATCGATTTTAGAAATGCAGGTGTCTTCAATAGCATGATACCGTTAATTCTCCCTGCACAACTCAGTAACCATTTTTGTCTTGCGTGACGACTGACACTGTAATAATTCGTTATAGATCATGTTGTTCATAAATATATGTGGGCTGTAAAAGAAACTAGGTCGCTAATTCCTAGTGTGGATAGTTTGTATTCAGCGTTTTTCTTCTCTCAGATAGTCTGCCAAAAATAGCAGACAAGCACTTTTTGTCCAGCAGCCGAAACTTGATCTTTGAGCCTGGCCCGCTTACTCTAATTCAGTCAATACCCATTTATCATTAAGTGTTACTGCTTAGTAAAACCAAACACGAGGCTGCAAATATTCTTCAGGCCTCGCAAGATTCATGGTACCATTACTGGGCTGACAAACTAATAATTGGTACATTAGGTTGAGACTAGTAACAGAACTTTGTAAAAGCAATGAAATAGCGTGAAAAAATAGTGCCTACAGTCTCCAGGGGATTTTTTTAGCTAGTCTGTTGTCTTGATCTACTTGTAAGAATTATTTGTTAGGTGCCAGCGGATTGAAATTAAGCTTCAAGAAACAAGTAAAGCTATTTTGTGCTTCGAGGCGTATAGTTAAATTCTGATGCTTCACACCTATCATATTTCGATTACAGCTTTATTCTTCATCCATCGCAAGTACGCATTCGTGGAACAGCCAGTACTTCACAGCTAGTCTTTTGACTTTTTAGTCTAGTTTGGGCTCAATTTCAAAGCTTGAATTCGCTTCGAAAATTCCTAAGATTCTTTAAATTGGACTAGTATCCCTATTCGAATAACTGTAAAATCCCTAAGTCAAGAAACTAGCGCATTTTTCTTAATTAATGTTTCTTAATATGAAACTGAATGACCATTTAGGAAGACTTATTTTCCCTATTGATGGTCTGTTTCCTTGGTCTACGAACCTATCATAACATATGAATTAATATGTGTAAAGTCACTTGTACTTTCAATGTAGAAAAAAATTTACTAGTTTTTGCCAAAACTAAGTATGTTAAAGAAGCTTATCGCCTAGATTCTGAAGTCACTTTTATCGCACTCAACCAAGCATTTTGGGATAGAACGAACTTAGATGATCTGCAAGAACAAATATGAACTAACTTCGGAAGCTAACATGAAGAGATTCATACCCCGAAGAATATAAACATTTCGTGATCAGATTTGGTAAAATGACGTAATAAGGAAAGCTGCGACTTATTTAGTTGTCAACTTTGCAGAAAAAGAATAAGTAGGGAACGGACCACATTGAAAACCAATGTCAAGCACGGTTGGTGACATTATTTTGATGTGTACGTAGCAAGTAAACGGGTAGTCAATCTAAAATGGATGAATAAGAGCACGTGAAAGGCCGAAAAAATATGATGGACTAAGATGTCAAAATTAAAATCCAGCAGGATACAGATAGTAACTTCTGTCACGATTTCTCATTGTTATCACAGACAGCAAAAGATCATAATTAAAAAATTGAAGAGTCATTGACGCATATATGTGACAGGTACATCTAGTTACGTGTGGGCTGTGAAAGAACAACATTTGGCTCATTTATATCAAGAATATGCAATAACAAACAATGTACCAAGCGGTAAAAGATCGCATATAATTGTTTTAAAAGATTATAGCAAAATGAAGCCAATTAATATATAGAACAAACACATATTTTTGCAACAAATTTCGGATTTTAAAAGTGATAATAGAAGCTAGGTTGTGGAAGAAAGTTGGGTGACAGAGTACAATGATAAAATATCCCTGAAGAGGTTCAGATACAATATGGGTACGTGGATAAACAACAAACTATTTACAATTAAACGAATAATAGTTGTGCGAGCGGTGATAACAATTACTATAATCAAGGTTGCGAAATTGCCAGTATAAACTAAGAATTGTACAGTGTAGAAAAAACCATTCATTCAGTAGACCGGATTCGTTCTTATTGGTAACTCATCACGTACTGAAATATTAACTTTTAAAACTAAATATTTAAATTTGTAACAGAAATATAAAAGTAATATTAAAAAATTGTAGAATGCGTATTCTACTATGTTAACTTTACCGAAGTCTGTGGAAAATGGAGATCCTCCATCCAAGTAGCCGTAAACACCACCGCTAGTAACATTGCAGCGACCAACTGGACTAATCATACCACTATTTTGTTGCGCAGTAGGATGTAACATTAGCATGGGACGGACTACGCTATGTTGACTTTCTACAGTGTTTGGGCACCCATCGGGAGCTAAACTATTGGGTACGACTGATTCTGCAACGTTCACCATCATGCCTGTCTCCTGTTCACTTAATTGACCATTTGCTAAATCGCCATTATTCGTAGTTGGTGCTGGACCAACAATAGTCGGTATCAAACGCTGGTTATTCCCAATGATCAGAGAAGAGCCATTGACGCTAGGCGGTGACTGTGGGCTTGTAATGCCTGAATTACATGAATAAAACATTTTTAAAATATCTAACATCAAACAAATGAGTTTCTCGAATACTAGCAATGCTTTAACTCTGTTTTTGTTACAGAAGGCAGAGAAACAAGCTAATGCGAAGTTAGTTGAAAATTCGTCGAAAACTAGGAATTTTTGAAAAAACAAATTCTATATTACGTAAACTCGGTTGTAAGAATTGTTTCACAATGTTCTAAAATATGAATACTTGCATTTCTCATTAAAGTTCTCAAAAAATGAAAGAACAGTACACCAGTCGCAATTTGTTGTGGAATCAAAAGCCACCTAAGAAATTTCGACTAAAGGAAGGGCAATGAAATCACCACACAAGCTCTAATTACTCAGCAATCTTTGAAACAATTTATAAAATGGAACTAAATTAAAGTTTTCAATTATTAAACGGTCAACGATTTCATAAAAAATAAAAGACCATAAATAACATTTACAGTCATTTGCATAACTTAGGAAATGTACAACATGCATTTTAATTTTTATTTTAACATTATCTATTTTATATTTGGCAGCGGCTCAGCAAATTATAAAGCCATTTCAAACGGGACGCAAGAAATGTTAGACAAATCAAAGAGGCTATTAAATATTTTACTGGCGAATGAAGTAATGATGATATTGCACTTGTGCGTGTTCATGTTAGTGAAGACTTTTCTAGCGCAGTTTGACAAGTGCTTTGTAATTTCTAAGCAATAAAGTTAGTGAAATTACGGTTCAATAAATGTATAGAAGGATCATAATTTTCGAGTGAAAATTTCCTGAAGAACAGTTATTTCGCCCTTCATAACGCTTCTTCATATTATTTTATTTAGTTCACCTATTCACATATGAAATAGCTTCAGGATACTCAGCATTGATTGATAATAGCAGTTCTTCATAGAAATAATTCATAACAAAGAAAAATCCACTTAATAAAGTCTTATTTGCCTCCTTTTTACTGATATTAATAGGATTTTTTGTGCCAAATTTTCGATAAACGTGAGCTTTGTACAAACAATTAATCTGTCAGACCAATTAAAAGGAATACATGTTTGAGAGTTATTTTCCGTCGTACTTAGGTAGGCGGCATTTATGGAATAAGTGTGGTTATGATTATTAGAAGTCAGATAATGGAAATTATTGAAGTATGGCCTTCCGAACTTATCAAATCATAGAAGTCAAATTAAACTCAGTCAATTTTTTCACTTTTTTCGCAGGAACAGGGAAAACGTGATAAAAAGCGTGAATAAATTATAGAACTGTAGCCCTAAAACCTGGTAACTTATAGTCAGTAAAATACGAACTATAATCTTAAAGTATTGCAAGCTGTGTACGATAGTGCTTGAAAAAATATAAACACCAATATAAAACCAATACCATTCGTTTTATCGGTAAGTTAGAACACTATGGATGTGAGCCGCGTTCCTAATATTAATACACAAAATATAAATATTGTATCTTGATCCTCGTTAGTCAGTATATCCTCACGAACTGATGACAAAACTAGAAATGTCGCAGTGAATGTCATTGAAGGCTTTATTGCCAGTTTATGCCTTTGGTTTATACATTGTGACATGTGCCTATTTGGAGTGCGCAAGATTGATTTAAATAAATAATATAAAAAAATTATTTAAATCAAGGTTTTGATCTTGCTTTAAATGCCAGTCCCGTTATATAAACACATTTGTCAGTAAAAACTAAGCTTAGATTATGCTGAGAAATGTACGCATATAACAGGACTGTTGTTTGTAACAAGATTGCGAATTCGATTAAAATAATTTTTATGGCCACCCGCATAAAAATATTAAGCATAGCCGGATAGGAAATGACATGCTAATCAATAAACACCCGCTGAGATTAAACTTGCCACTGTTATTCTTAGAGCATGTAAACCCTGTATTTCCAGTAAGATTTCCGCCTGTCAGGTTTGTGTTTATTGTAGCGTTAGTTTCATTTTCACTGGACATCAGATAGGCTTCATAGCCACAAACAAGTCCGGCAGCGTGTTGTGAAGCAGGAGTTGATGATCCACGCGGAGGCACAATTGGCTGATGTCCAAAGACACCTGATTGTTGATGAAGAATTAATGGGCTATTACTGGTGATTGATGCTGAATGCTGAGGTGACATGTGCTGATGGAGTCCCACCATTGTTCCTGGGCCGTACGCCATATCAATTCCAGTGATGTACTAAATATAAATTTTTATGCGATAAATATTCAGATTAATAATTATCTATTATTGAACATATTTGAAGCAGACGACAAAGTGTAAAATAGAGGAATCATGGCATTTTATATTCGGCCGAATTTTACGTGACATTTGATGAGGTAATAAAGATGAACCTTATTCTAAAAATCCAAAATTTAATTTTGCACACATGAAACTTCAGTGGATATTTTTTGTTAAACTTCAAAGTTAATTTATTACAAACAGGCAGAAATGAATATATTAATAATTTTTATTTATAACTTTAAAATAAAGCGAAAAATTAAAAAATATAAATAACAATGACAATCTATGATTGTTTTTATTCTGATTTGCACATAAGAGGAACATTTTCACAATTTAATTTTAAAAGTAACAGCAATTCACCTACAAACTCTTAGCTTGTGCATTAACTGATTTCACACTTCATTCAATTTCTGCAGGCAGATTTGCAATCAAAACTTGGGTTTCAAAACTGAGACACACAATTCAAATTCTGTTCTAAAAAAATATTTTTCCAAATATTAACAAAAGTACAAAAAATAAATCTTCTGTGCAAAATATATTTTTTCAGCATATTCATCAATGGAATAATTTGGGTACAAGGAACATATACATAATTTCATTATCAAAATGTGCTCGTGTATCACAATAGCTAAATAATTATGCACAAAATTAGAATGTTTTGAAGAAGTGCATGTTCTTATATAAATATACTTGCAAATAACGTTGTAACAAGCTAAAAGAAGCTAAGATAGAAAGTGCAATCGGTCTGCCAGACTCGTCATTTATAATTTTGAGTTCAATTGTTAATAGTCTTTCTGACAGCCTGCGAAGATTCGACCAACACCAGTTTGATTTACATTATAATTATATTCACCACCAAAACAAGTCCCATTGAGACGATTAGAATTCTGGCTTCAAACCAAATTGTTCGGTGAAATTACATGTGCATTTATTAAGGTATGTATATTTGTTTGTATAAGTGTGTGTATGTAAGTATGTATGTATGTATGTATGTATGTATGTATGTATGTATGTATGTATGTATGTATGTTAGTATGTATGTATGTATGTATGTATGTATGTATGTATGTATGTATGTATGTATGTATGTATGTATGTATGTATGTATGTATGTATGTATGTATGTATGTATGTATGTATGTATGTATGTATGTATGTATGTATGTATGTATGTATGTATTTATGTATGTATGTATGTATGTATGTATGTATGTATGTATGTATGTATGTATGTATCTATGTATGTATGTATATATGTTTGTATGTATGTGTGTATGTATGTATGTATGTATATATATATGCATATATATTTATGTATATATATATATATATATGTATGTATTTATGTATGTATTTATGTATGCATGGATGTATGTTTGCATGAATGTGTGTATGTACGTATGTATTTATGTATGCACCCATGTATTTGAGGATTTTCGTATACATATTTGTATGCATGAAAGTATTTATGAAAATATGTACACATGCACGTGCTTACCTATGTATGTATTTACGTACGTATGTACGTGTGTATGTATTTATGTATGTATGTATGTATGTATTTATGTATTTATGTATGTATGTATGTGCGTATGTTTGCATGTATGTATGTATGTATATATGCATGTATGTGTGTATGTATGCATGTATTTATGTATGCATGTGCGTATGTTTGTATGTATATATGTATGCATGCATGTGCGCATGTTTGTAAGTGTTTATTTATATATAGATTGTACAAAAATTGTTTGTATATATTTCGTCATAATGCCGACGACTTTATATTTGGCATTGAGAAGAATGTTTCATAACAGTAATGTATTATTTTACTAAATATTCTGCGGAAAATGTGTCTAAATTATCCTTTTGATTGTCGTTTATTATTTAAAAACATAAGATTTGTGTTAACAAATAAATTTGAATATTTGCTTAAATAGCCTCAAAAGTTTAATGAAGTATTAATAACATTAACTGAGTTTAACTAGATGGTTTTGTATGATCGAAGAATTGAAAAAAAGCAAAAACCGACCTATTTTAATCAGCCGAACAACAAAAGGTCATGAAGTTAAACTGACTAACAAGGATCAGCAGTAATAAAATATAACGCATGTGAAATCAAATTTTTGTTTTCATCTCTAGTAGTTCTTCAAACAATTCAATTTAAAAAAATCTGATTGTGCGGACGATGATGACATTTATTAAAGTCAAAAATGCGAGTTTGATTTAAACACAAATAACTTTATATGTACAATTTTCAGGATATTTAAACATTGCATAAGATAGCGCAGAAAATTTGTCTACTAGACCGATATTGTCCTTATTAGGAACTCTTTTAATGAAATATAAGTTTGTATATAATTTATAATTATGTGTAGTCTGAGTCAGGGTGTTACAATAAATAGAGTTACCTACTTCGAAGCAAACTTACCTCGGTTCGAGCCCTGGTCACAGCTAAATTCTGGACAGTACTTAAAGAGTTCTCAATCAGAACAAAACAGGTCTATTAGAATTTCAGTTGTCCAATTTCCCTACATTTACTAATATTATGTTTTAGCATCTCGGGGCATGCATAGATAAATTAATTAGTTACACGATTAATAGTTTCGCGTCTTATAGGAACAGCATTCATGGTCTGCTAAAGCCCGAAAACATAATTTAAATAATTGTATTTCCCATTCGCTTATTCAACGATTGACTATTTGCTGCTTAATTATCCTTAGCGATTAGTTTTTTGTGAGAAATATACTTTTGTTTAAAGAATGCTTATTATTGTATCTAGCGGTTCTGTACTTTTTTGCAAAACTTATTGTAGTTGTACTTCTATTGTTCAAATTGTTAAATTTTAAATGTTTCTTTCACCAGCGACGAACAGCCTATCCCGTATAAATTAAGGGAATTGATTTGATTTTATGGACGATTAGCTGTCTCCAGCTGCTTGGTAGCCGATTACCTGAAGCGAATGCGTGAAAAGGAAATTACTATTTATTCATATTAACTTTGCAATATACTCTTGGCGTTACATAAACTACCGTATTTTCGTGTCCATAAGTCCTGTTATCTATGAACCGGAATTTTTCATGCACAAGGCTACACTTTCTGAGCCACAATTTTCCAACCATAAGGCGCACCAACTATGAACAGGTATTTTTAATACATAAACAACACAGGCCTACAAGAGGCATTTCGAACATATTACTAATACTTTTCTTTAAATCAAGTTTGCGAGCTTGAAGTAAACACCAATCCCATTGTTTTTAACCAGTCGACGAACAACATAACAAAACTACTGCCAGCCCCAACGCACTGACGCGTTTCGACCTTCCATGATCATCATCAGAGTACGACGGCAAACTGACTATCGAGGATCAAACCGCATTGAATATATGGAAACCAAATTTAGATATGCGGCTCTCACCTCTAGCAGTCTCGCATACATTGAACTTGACTGGAAATGTCGGCTGCACAATTTCTATGCAGTCACGAACATTAACTGTTTGCAGCTTTCGCCACATATACATATATAGGCAATACAATTAAACAATAATTGATTGCGCGGGTGGTGGTAACAATTCTTTAAATCAAGTTTGCGAGCTTGAAATAAACGCCAATCCCATTGTATATAACCAGTCGTTGAACAACATAACATTACCAATAACAATGTTATTGGTTATATTAATTGGCTGGAGTAAATTCATGGGTAATAAAACAGAATGATCCAACAGTTAAGTAGGAAACATAGATATATAATGTAAAGAGATGAAATCGTTAATTTTGATTGATAGGGAAGATAGACAAAATGCAATGCCAGGGGTCATTAACATAAATGCTAATGAAGTTTTGTAATGTAATAAATTACAGCAGGACAGAATGATACCAGATAGTGTTTATTTATATTACTAGTTTCGTCAATATTGGAAATTATTTAGAATTCGTAAGATTTGTCGTGAAAAGGGAGAATTATCATGGATTTTGAGTTTCCTGTGGGGACAGAAGATCAACATGACATGTGATTTTAGCTTTACACAAACATTGTTCACAAGAATAAATTATATGCGCAATTGGATGTTGTAAAGTTAACAAATACTTTTTTATGGAGAATGTTACACATTATTGAATAAAATTAAGCTTATTACTTTTTAAGTTTTTAGATGTGAAACAAATTGAAATCGTTATGATTTTTTGAATTAAGACCCACATTGTCAGAAATATAATCACGCTAATCATAATCCCTTTACCGCATCGTGGTAGAACTTGAAAGTATAACGGTTAAATGCATCGTCATTCCCTAATTCTAAACAGTGTAATATCAGAATGAGAGGCCTATTCTTCACTGCTGTAAAATCATGAGATGCTATTTAATGTGTGTGTTTGAAAGAAATAGTGGCTGGTTGTCATTAATTGGATGATAAAATGTATTCGTAATTAAATTGATAAAAAGCAGCATACGAACACATTTGACAGATTAAATCTAATTGAAAAGTTTAACTATTTCCATTTGCCCATAAAAAGTGTCGTTAAATGCAAAAACTATGATGAGATCACAAAGGAGTTTATAAATTGGACAACATCAGTAAAACAATTAACCAAAATGGAGCTATCATTTTTCGCATGATTTGGAAGTATATATTTTTCATTTTAAAATAGTATATTAGAAGTTTTGCATATTAAATCCAGAAAAAGATAATAATTTATTTATCGATTGATAATAAGTTTTTGCATATTTAAATTTAGCATTCTTTAAGATATGCTAATGAGTGATAGTTTTCAAATGATTTGTGTCACATTTTCTTAACAGAAAACACATAGATGATTTAGACTAATGTAAACTTATGCTAAGCATTCAATCGAATCAAAATGTACTGCTCAATTACACATTAGCATATAATATTATTCGATTTATGTATTTGGCATTGTGCATCTAGTAACAAGTTAGTTACTACATGACCTGAGCAGATTTCTAATTAAAAATAAACTAAAATTGAAATCGAATAGCACCTTAACTTCAACTTAACTAGCTACAGAATTCTGAACTGTAAACAAAATGAAGAAAAAATTTGGCAAAGAAACCTTAAAAAGTGGGACGGTGCAAAAATATTTTAACTTTAACTTATCATAACTTCCTGACACGGAACTATACCTCTTCCATGTTTAACGTCTCAGACATGCCTAGTTCGATTGACAATTTTAAAATATGAAAAGATTTTCCACCAAATTTTTTTCCCGCCCAACAAATGAGAATGCAAGCAAATAGCAAACAAATGCAGATAAACAGACGCCGATCATGGAAACTTATAGTATTAGATTATGAAAACATTCTTCAAATTTTACTTTATTCCATAGCCTCACCGACACTACGACAGGTTTTTACAGAAAAAGTGAAGCTATATAGACAATTATCGGACGTTATACTGAAGAACGGTAGCGCTAAATATACCAGACGAACGTGAGTTGAATTTCAACTATAAACTACACTGACGGTTTCTTAAATGAACAGTTATTAACGGTTCTGACATTACCTACCTGAAAAGTAAATAAAGCGCTAAAATTATCCAAAATTTCTTCATTATGAACTTCCTTTAGTGTACATTAATACTTTTTTTGAAAAAAAACCTGCGACATACTAAACATTATGTGTTGATCACTAAGGCCACAGGTATCGACGAAGTGATGATACAACATGAGCAAAACTTCCTCCTTAATTTGTGGTTATTTAACCGATTGGATACTGAAGGAGATGGCCCATTGAGGCTTGTGTTTTCATCAAAATTGAAAATCTATATTCAGAAGAAAGTAAACACAGCTGTGCTTTAAGAACTCAGAAATAAACAAATGAGCTTGTTCTCATTAGAGCCCAAAGTGTTTACTCGTATTTCAGGGATATTTATAGAAGTGCTAATAATCATTTACACTAAACATGATATATGTGATTGAAAAACTTAACAGTTCTCCATCAACTAGCGAAAGTTGGTAGTATATTTATATCTGTTTCTTCCCGCAGCTAGCAAGCAAACCTCACAGTTTGTAAGTTATTTTTCGTGGTTGCGCAGTGCGATCATCATATTTGACGTATCCACGATTTTCTTTCGAGGGTGGTTTATGTTCACTCTCGGTTCTGCAATAATACGATGGATCCTAATTTCCAAGTACACGTTTAGTTCGACTTCGTGATGTCATCACTTTGAAGATTTGCACACCATTCTTACTAACCAGTGGAAATGCAGTTCGATCAAACTTTGGCTGGTTAACGTTTCGGTACTCCATTTCCAGTACGATCTTCAGGAATCTAATAACACGTTATGCGTTGATCAATGAGGCAACAAGTATGGAGGTAGTGATGCAACGATGCGAGCAACTTTTTCTTCTTACTTATTGTAGGCCTAACGGATTTGATACTAAAGAAGACTGTCCATTGAGGCATATGTTCCCATAGAAATATAAAAGCGATATTCTTAACAAAGCAAACCCAGCAGTGCTTTAAACAAATGACCTTGTTCTTAATCGAACTCAAAATGTTTACTCGTATTTTGAGGCTATTTTTAGAAGAGATAATGATCATTTTCATTAAACGTGACATATAGAATTAAAATATATTTAACAATGTTCTATTACCAAGGGAAACATATAGTATATTTATATCATTTTCTAGCAAGAAAACTGCACGGTAGGTAGTTTAAATATGTCTTTTACCAGAAGTAAGCGTTGTATAATATTCGATTTCTAGCAACCATTTTTTAATGAAATGAAAATGATCCTCAATAAAATCAATTATAAATAGGTATATGCATTCATGCTCCCAAATCGAACGTAGATTCTTGACCCTAAACGTTTTACCATTTTAATTTTTGTCTGAAATAGGATCCCTATAGTTAAAGCCCAGCATATGTTTTTCACATTCGATGGGATGCATTATCTAAAGCGTAGGATAATCAGGATTTTGCAGTTTAAAAGGATTTTCCTTCTTTCAAGAAAGAAATGTTAACCGTCTGCCAATCAAAAGGCAAGTATGTCAATATATTCTCACAATATAACTGAAAATTGATTTTTACTTGAGTTTAGGAATGTTTCTGCAACTCTAGCATCCAAATAATTTGACGTTTGCCGAAGCATCACTCAACCAGATGTCATGAAGCAGCGAAAGGCATACCATTGACGAGTACAAGATAAATAGATCCCTTTTTTCTGGCGCTTTTAAGATTGATTGGAGTCAAATATTCCTAAACACCATTTCTTTATAAGTACGTTGTCATACAGCGAATTTAGTCACTCACTTCAGGAATTTCTGTGCCCCATAATTGATGAATACATTGATTAGCTTTCGGCGCTATTTTTATCCTAAATTATACAGTTTCTGCTCAATATTTATTGTTATATGCAATAAGTTAAAAGTAAAATAATATTGAACAACGAGCGCAATTTTTGTTTACTATTTAATTAAAAATTGTACAGCGAAAAAATGTTCCCAATATCGGAAATAAAATTATGGATATATATAAATACATATGACCATAAATATAATTATAAAAATGAATATATATATATATATATATATATATATGTCTAAAAGCTCATGTTCGAGCCTCGATCTCGGCAATGTTTGGCAATTAATTGAAGAGTTCTCGATTAGAACGATACGGATCTTGATGTGAATTGTTTAGTTTATAATATAGTATATATATCGTTACATGTTTCACCATTATTTAAAATATGAGAACACAACCTTTATTCCATGGAATAACATTTATTAATAAATCTTATTTCTACCAGTATCTACAGCCATTATTCTGGATTCGTTAGTATATTCGTTCATCCAATGTACAGTTGGGATTGGATGAACGAATATACTAACGAATCCAGAATAATGGCTGTAGATACTGGTAGAAATAAGATTGTTAATAAATGTTCCATGGAACAATAGAGTTCTCATATTTTTAAAATTGGTCAAACAGGTAATGATATATATTCATTTTTATAATTGTATTTATGTTTATATATATATATATATATATATATATATATATATATATATATATTCTCAAACTATAATGAACTTATGCTATCTTATTCCTATTGTAAAGATTGCATTGCAATAAGCTACGAGTTATTTCATCAATATCTTAGACAACTTCGAATGTACCACATAACTCAAAAGGTAAATATATCATTGACTGGTTTAGGTAATTAAGGAAATCAGCGCAACAGTAGGATCAAAGCTAGTGCCCCACTAAATCGAAAACTTGTAAGTTTTCGGCTTTATAAAGTAAGCAAATGTTAATTGAATGATCCTATTTTGTAAAGCTTAAAAAAAACACCAATCCCATTGTAATTAAACACATACACAACAGAACAAAAATATTATGTCACGCATACTCACGCATTTTTCCTTCCGTTAACATCGTCAGAACACGACGGAAAATCTCTGGTACCAGTTATAATTTAAAAAAATAGAGAAACAATATATATATATATATATATATATATATAACTATGAGTTTAATTCTAATGTTGTCATGAATACATATCAACAAAATGACTGTGGTATATGATAATTGCGATTCAATGGCATATAAATATACAATAAAAAGAAGCCGTATTCCGGCAACTCACATTCTCATGAATAAACTAACTAATTTGCTGAAACAAAGTTAAAGAACTTGTAATAATGTACAAATAAATAAAAAGACAAATTACCCGGTGTATGTTTTGTCCGTTTCTGGAGTACAAAACCTGTACTTAATTATTCATGCTTAAGTGCAATAAACAAAGTAGACACATTGCTTTGCTGAGTTATTAAGAATGCAAAATGGATTTTTTGATGGAGAATATCTGACATGGACGCTAATATTTGATAGGACTACATTAGTTATCCAAATTAGCAATGAATGAAATGGGGCTATCATTTTTCCCCAATTTTGCATTTGGCTTTCTTTTAATAATGAGCATTATAAACAAAGAAAACATTCATCCAGTTAGATTGACAAATCAATTGCAATACAAATGGCATGTATACAGCCAATTGCATTCATTAGTTAATGTAAATTATGCAATGTCTAAAAAATTGAAGGATATTGTAATAAAATGTATGCCTTCATGCTCACTCATAAGACATTTAGTAGTTCAGGCTGGAATAGAAGAATCAATAAAAACGAAAATAAGAAATTACAACGAAGTTAATAAATTTGTCAGCCAATTTTTTTGCCTACTTCCTTCATTTTATGATTTGCAAATTTTTAAAGTCAGTGAATGTTTTGAAAAAGTATCAATTTCCAGCTTCTACAGTGGAGGGAAAACAAAATTCTACGCAACATCGTTAGTTAGTTCAACGCATTTGGCTAACAAAATAGTTAATGAAATACAGGTGTTTGCCATATTTGTGTATCCTGATGTCTAAAAATGTTTAGCATACATTTAAAGCACTTTTGTGAGCATTGTCTTGACTCTGGCACAGTTTTGAGCAAATCAGCATATATGCAATTATTTAATGTGTGTAACTAACAAAATTATTATTGAGCCTTGAAGAACTATGACCTGAGATAATATCCAAGACTTACTTGTTCTCTTAAGGATATTTTAAAGAAGCAATGCTAAACAGACTTTGTTTGCTTGGTTCTCTGTTCATTAAACAACAATTTTAAAATTTATTTCGAACCATGAAACTAACACTGAATTCTTTCCTAAAACATGCTCTAAAAACTCTATGCACATATAGAGGCATTTTGCATTTCATAACATATTAACCCGATGTTCAAACAGCAGAACTCCGTCCTATTATATTTTGGAACTAATTTGTGATTTTTTAAAAGTTTTTATAAACACACAGACAAATGTGCAAACAATAAATATACATACTGATGTTATTCTTTTAAAATGCAGAATTTAGTTTATAAAGTCCTGTAAAACTCTAGTACTATAGTCTTATTAGAAAACATTCTATATCTTAACATTTTAGAATGACATTTGTTAAGCGTATGTAGATATATATTCAAATATTATCTCTCCGAAACCTGTTTCCTTTTATAATTATCAGAATTCAGGAAAAACCATTTTTAGTCTACTACCAAAAACAGCTGTCTACTTAACTTTAGCATAAGTAGAACATGCTCTCGATTGAAGGGTTTAGAATGTACCTTCTTGTTTATTACTTTCAAATTTATCAGGTAAATAAAATCTATCGATTCTTTAAATACTTCTGGTATTTGTTGCTCACAATAAATTTTACTTATTAAAGTTATTAAATTTCAACTATAAGAACCCATTAAAAAACTTCCCCAATCAAAGACGTGGTATCGTATGATGTCATTTGTATTGAAATATATCGTTTAATGTCTTTCTGTACTGAGCACGAAATCCTGATTTCTAACATTTAATATCTTTCAGTATTATCTTCGTTAGGTAACAATTAAATATGAAGTCTTAGTGCATTTTTTTACAAATTATTTTGCATCTTTTGCGGTACTCACTATATATATATATATATATATATATATATATATATATATATATATATATATATATAGAAGCAAGAAAAAACGGACAGACCGTCACAAGTAACAGACGTGTCTCAAAATACGATACCATCAGTAATTGCGGACACATTCAAAATGACAACTATAAAACATCACATGGCTTTACGAAAAAGAAGCAGTCTGCATTGCGTAATATCAAAACAGACATAGATAAGGTGGGATTGGTTACTACAAGTTTATAGTTATGAATGGATGAGCGGAAACATCTTTAACGAATCCAGAATATTGGATGTACTTACTGGGAGCAATAATATTTTTTAATAAATTTTATTCCATGGATTACGGTTCTCTTTTCTCGTATTTTCAAAATTGGTGAATTTACTTACTATCGTGGGATATATGCATGCCAACGAGATTACATAAAGGCGAAAAAACAATTAGTTTTTATATCACTATTTCAAAGAAATATCCATGCACTTTCTCGTTTACTTATTCATTCAATATATCTTTGTCTAATTTGCTCAAACATTCAGATCATGAACTTCTAAAATGTTCACTAAATCGCTAAAGTTCCCTCTTAAATTGTTTTTTTTCCCACTAATTTATTTAGTGACTTAGTCAAACAGATTAATACTACAACATCAAATGAAGTAATCACCTTTTCAATCAATTAATAACCAACTCTATAATTAAATTAATTGGTTTATAATTTATTAATCTGGAGCTCCAATCAATCTCACACTCAGTCAATTAAAACACGAGCGCACAATCAGTAACTTGCAAGTGCAGCTACTCAATTGTTATGTCACTCACGTTCTCAATCACTGAAGTATTCACTGATTCATTTTTCTCATTTCTCAGTCCACCAATTATTGCAAAACCCTTTGAATGTCTCATAAACACACATACGCACTGGCGCACAAGCATTAAACCAATCTAGAAATTATTCAGAGTCAGTCAACGAGCTCATATTTTCCAGTTTTCTTATTGAAATTTACTAGTGCAAACGCGCATATTTAATTTTAACAAAAATGAAATACACCCACCGTCCAGAAAAGCATGCCAGGTAAGCATAATGTCACATTGAACAGTTTGTAAAAACAAATCAGAGTTAAATGCGCAGAAATTTGCTTATTTGATCCTGTTTTTTCCAGAACATGCAAAATATAATTTAATCAATCAGACATAGCTGCAGCGGTTATTGTGCTGAATTTTTAAGAATAAGGAAAAAGTCCTGTCTTACAAATGACAGAAATGTGATCGTTTTGACACAGAAAATCTGCACAGCTAGCTCTTTTTCCAATTTTGAGGGCAAAACTAGCACAATCTGTCATTCTTTTACATTTCAAAACATGCTCGACCTTCATCTCAATAAAAAAATTTCTTTCACAAATCAGCACACATTCTGCTCATTGAATGTAAGACAAATACATCAAATTGTTCATATTCTCCATTCACCCGCGCAACACTCACGCTCCACCCTCGCCTCCCGAACCAATTGTTCATAGGCAATTTCGGTAGAAAGAAACATGACTTAAGCGAAGCAAAAATTCTAAAAACAATATTCGAAACATGAATACAATGGCGGAAACAAACAAAAATAGTAAATGCAGAGTTTTTGCCATATTCATTGTGTAATTTTGTTTGATGCGACAATATGTTTCATATTTTCATTGGCTATTTCCGTAATTAAATACTTAGGACTTATGATCGACGTGAAAATCACATTAATTTTAACTAAACAATTATTTATCCAGGTGGTGATTTCGGCCATCGGTTGCGCATCTATAAATTTCAGCTTCGACGGCCAATCTGTGTTGAACGCTAAAAGTGCGAAGTTTCTTAAAAAGGAAGTGTCAATAACGCCAAAGACAATTGTATAAGCAGATTTGAAATAAAAATATTTGAAGCATAATAAAAAGTTTAAAGCTTCAATTTTTCTAAAGCCATTTTCAGTTATCTTCGTTTGGAGCTAACATAAAGTGTAACCAAATTATGAAATAACATATAGCACAATAGATAACTATTTGAGAGTTCAGTTAATGTGATATCACGCTATTGAGTGCCTGCAACAATGTAGATAATGTAACGACAATGTGTTTAATAAAACAACAGCACAGTGCATTCCTCAATGAATTATAATTTCAAAGACACGATCAACTTGACCGCAATATCGCCATTATTGCGCAATTAAACGGTAGTTGACAAGCCAGTCGGTGTGGCTCGAACTAGTACCACACTGAAAATACGTCGGTTTCTTCGCCAATTCGCTACCGGAACCAGAGACTAACTGCTTTAGTTCCCTGTAATCTAGCATTTTCTGTTTAAATGTGAACCACAGCAATACATTTGACATGGTAATTTTCCACAACGGGTAATGTTTAGTATCGGTTCAATTGTACAACATTCGTTTTGTAAATAATCTATATGATTAATTTGAGTATAATTTTGTTTTGTAAAAAAACGTTACATAAAATAAAATATTTTTATTTGAGTCGAAAACGGAAAATTAGTAGTATTTGGCAAAACTGTAGAATTTGCTACGTTATGTTGTTATGCAAGAGGGCATTTTACAAGTATACTAGATGTACACAAAAATAGAACACCGTCATGATCACTAAACCTGGATTCATGTATGTGTATGTGTATAAAAGCACATGTTAGAATAAAACGGGAAGTGGTATGCCACGCGCGACTTCTATGACGTAGAGGATATGTTGCAATATATTTTCTCAATAATAAAGAAACCGGTATAATTAATTAATTCAATTTAATTCATTCTTCCAGATGGTATGGCCATTGACTGATAATGGCAGAATGGCGATAATTTAATGGGAGTTTAGGCCGAAAGCAAAACCTCTGATTTGTCATTTAAATTAAAAACTAAATTAAACTGACGAGAAAATAATTTTTCAGAGTTAGTTTTACCTGAGAATTTTTGGAAGTTTTTTTCGTTTCCTTTCGTGTGCCTATAGCTTATCACACTATAAATGAAAACTAATAGAGCAATGAAGAAATTTCAATCAAACTTCCCAATTTAAGCTTATCACAGGTAAATCTCATAGAAAAGCACGCGTTACATTTGTGTGGCTCTATAACTACCATGTATTCCGTTAGATATAAGGGCATACGCGTATATATCAATCTAAATAAAAGTGTAATGATTGCTTGACAATTTGCACTTTAAACACGTCAGAATAATTTGACAATTTGCATGAGATTATACTTTCCGTTCATGCTGCCTTTGGTTTATCCTTCTGGTCACAACTGAACTAATTTGTTACTAGGTTCGCAAAACCTAATACATACTTGCATATATATTAGTTCTTCGCAACAAACAGTATTTAACTGTAATTTGACAATTTGTTTCATGTGAAATGGCATAATAAAGGGTGACATCATTGGTAAGGGAGGGAAACAGAGAATACGACTACTCTTGTAGTAAAATTATGTAACTTAAAGCGATAAAAAAGTTATTAAAATACGAAAGTTTAATTAAGATATGAAGTTAAAATAAAGAAGGACCTTTAAGAAACATATCTAACAAAGAACGATCATTGTAATAAATGTTGATTATTAAAATGAAAGTTCATTAACAAGTTTAGCACTAAACAAGGGTACAGATCAGATAGAATACCAATAACTTAAAGATGTATTTTTAAATGGTGTTACTGCTAATAATTGATTAACAGGTAGTAAATTTATAATGCTACATATAAGTTAATCATAATCTAATATTCTTATTCTTTTGCTAGAAACAGCATCCGATTCTGATTTGTGCAATCAAAGTTTCATACCATAAGTAAATTCTGTGTTTCAGATGGAATCTTGCTATTTTTAAAATTCTGTCCATAATATCTTCACTTGAAATAATAAAACTCATCATTCTGTTACTAATGCATATCGTTTTGAGTTTTTAATCGTCGCAGTTAACTATGTGTCTAGAGTCCACAGAATGAAATGGAAGATCAGATCTAGTAGCATCTCAATAATTATATATAGTCTTGAGTTCTCCTTTTTTACCATGAGATCAGTCTTTGTCTGGGATTTTGTACGTTACTATTGTATCTGCGTTTCTTTTTTATTGTTAGTTACGAAGTTTACTGTGGAGGGCTTTTGCATTTTATTTTGATGTTACTGATTTTAATTTTCTGCTTCATTTGAAGTCTGGTACTGCATTAACCGTACTATCCTATTCCGTTTAATCAGGTTATGTGAACTTCGATGTTGGGTTAAATTTATTCATCATATTCTTTATTGGCGTTTTCATTTATTCACGAGGGAAATCATTAGCCCAGATCATTTCTATAAGTCGGCTTAATTCCATCATCCTATGTCTTATACATGTTGATCTAAAGCCTTTTAATGACAATGACAATAAAATGTAGAATTCCATTCGATACAGGTGAACTGATTCGAAATAGGGAACGATTTCAGAGTAAGTATTATTCCTTGAAATATATCTTTTTAATTTGTGATGACTAGGCTAAACGACGATTGCATTAATCGGATTCGTAAATCAGCTGTAGAAACTGATTAAGTTGATACAAGTAAGATTAAATCAATGTGTGGATTTAAAAAAATACTAATAGTTAATCGCCAATTTACTGAATTATTTTCAAAATTTCAATCATACTTTATTGTGATCTTATTTTAGCTATCAAACTATTAAGTTTTACATTTATTAATGGACCATTATCTTAATAATCCATTTTCCCTATAAAATTCGTTTTTATTCCTGTAATTATCATAACTTTCATTTCTGGTCCTCAGTTAGTTTAACTTTATATTTTAATTAAGTTTTCCTATTTTAATAATTTCTTGACCGATCAAACTGATAAAATTTTATTACGAGTGTAATTATAACAATTTAGCTCCCCTTTCTAACAACTTACGTCATTCTTTATTTTATCATTTCACATGGGAAGCGTAAAACAAATAGCCTGACGTTTGCAAAGTGTAAAATATCATTTAGTTATTCTTGTTTCATTTAGATGGATGTACACGTGTATGTAATTTAAGTTAGTTGAATATTTTATGGTTATATAAGCATAAATACGCGAGGCGTGCCTATCAATTGTAATATCACTAACTATTATTCGATTTTCCAGTTATAGGTATAAATAGAGCGGTTTAAATCAAATCCCATACTCTTCTTATAAAATATACATTTCTAATATTATGAGCTGTGGTCAGAAGGAGGACACCGGGAATTTGCCCCAAAAAATTCACAGATGAAAAGAACTGCGGTAAATCATTTTCTAGTCATAACACAAATCCCGTAATTACGAAATACCCAATATCGCTCAATTTATCACCTTTAGAATCATTAGTTAATATATGACTTACAGTTGCTTTTAATGAGTGGCTTTTGTGGCACAGGTAATGAGTTGCACAGCTCTGATTCAAATGTATCTGCATGGGAATGACCACCACAGCGACTACGAATAAGTGGCAAATAAGGATAAAGCTGCTGCTGGTGATATATATATATATATATATATATATATATATATATATATATATATATATAGTGGTTTGGAAAAGAATGTATATCTTTACTATTTATGACAGTTAATTGTTTTGAGGCTTAAAAATAGCTAGGTGAATAATTTCAAATACCATTTTCAATATAAGACATCAAGGACTTATTTTATCGAAGTTTACCGAAGATAATATATGCCGCCCGTCCCTTTCTGTGTTCAGTCCAAAATCAGATCGAATTCACGAATAATTTGAAAGAATTTACAGACCAATCAAACGGAGAAAAAGGAAAACTGGACAAAATAATAATGTATACATTGTGTGTCTACAGTTTCTAAAGAAAGTATTGTTGCATCATTTTAACCCAAGATAAACGCACTAAGAGAGTAGAAATACGACTTCACTTTCAAAAATATCTTTGATTCTTTTTAAGTGTAAATATTTCTAATGGGAGCTCGAGTTCATTATTTTTGTGTTACATAAAACTGGAAAAAAATTTCTGTGATTAGTCTTAAACGAATAAATACTATAAATAAGTAAATTTGAGCGCGCAGTTTATTACGAATTAATCAATATTTTACACATTTTCATATTTATTTTCCTTGGAAGGAGCATCAGGAAGAGGCGGGTATGAGATTAAATCTGAGGTAAGTACCATATTTTAAAATTAATTTATATCAAAATTAGTGGAAAAACTTCTAAATTGTTTAAATAATGTGTTGACAAAAAAGGTCAACTTTTGATAACGCAAACACATTTATTTAGAGCTCCTCAATAATATCAACAACGGTTTGCTTTTTCATTAGCCTGCAACCGTAAAAATTCAAAGGATTACAACAGAGTTCATTTCAAAGTAACAATAGAATACTCAATGTCTGCAGTGGTATTTTTTCTTAACAATAAACCAACATAAATTTTAAAAATAAAAAAAAGAACTTTAAACATTAATGCATATGAAAAACAAATCAATGTTGAACAAATTATAGATTTGATATAATTTATATTTAGACATTTATAATGACCACACACGTTGTAGACTCAGCTGTGAAAAAATGGAAGTTAAAATTTATTAAATTAAGACTGCATTAAATTTCACTATACGATTCAAAAACTACTAAAAAAATTAAACATTATTGATTATTTATTTATTTATTTAACTAACCAATGAGCATAATAATTACGAGTGTTTTAATTTTAAAACTTTAATTTTGTGTGATTATACGTTTATAATTCATTTTTTAATCAACTACCTATTCCGTACGCTTGACTCGAGCCAATAAAATTTTCATATCGGTGGCGAATTTAAGACGTACACGCATAAACAATCTGGTTAATTTCCTGTTTCCAAAATATTTTGTCAACTGTAATTCTTAAGAACCGAAAGAAGTAGTTTTGTCTAGCTGATGGCAAAATTACAAAATTTAACAAGCAAACAAAAATTAAACTCAGTGTTAAAATTACAGATGGCCTTTGGAAGCTGCCGTCCCGTAAGTTACGATTGTCCAGGTAAGGAGTAAACGAATGCTGAAGCTCGTCGTGTGTAAATGGATATTCGTTGCACGCACGATGGAGTTCCATCATTTCGGCTTTGTTCAACACTTAAACAAAAACGTAGAAGTATTTGCATTCGATTAGCTTTAATTGCAACAAACGGTTAAATTGAACTTAATTTTATGCGTGAACATTTATGAAATTGTTGTTGCACAATATAGCAAATCCACCATCAACTGCACATACTGACGCGATTCGACATTCCATGCTAACTTTCAGAGCCCGACGGCAAACGGACTAGTGAGGATAAAACCGCAATTCTTTTATATATGGAAAGCAGAATTATATATGTGACTCTCCCCTATAGTAGTCCCGCAAAAAATTTACTTGAATGAAAATTACAGCTGCACAATTTCTATGCAGTCACGAACATTAACTTTTTGGATGTTTCGCCCCACACACACATATATATATATATATATATATATATATATATATATATATATATATATATATATGTTTATATATATATGGTACCAATTATTTAAATCAAGTTCGCGGGCCTCTAGTAAACACCAATCACGCTGTATTTAACCAGTCGTCGAACTGCATAACAAAATTACCTTCAGTCACTCGTACTGACGCGCTTCGACCTTCCATGAAAACTTTCAGAGCATATATAAATTATAGAAAATAATTATTGCAGATTTCACCACCTAAAAGACTCGCCTGCATTGTTTTTGACAGGTAATGTCACCAATTAATGATTGTGCGGATGTTGTTAACATTTAAATGATAAACAACAACCAAACTTTATTTAGCTATTCATATAAAAAACTACTGTCAGTTTTAAACCTTCATGGTCATCATGAAAGTAAGGCGGTAATATTAATACCGAGGATTTAAACAAAATACAACACATTTAAATGAAAAACGTTTACCTTTTGATAAATTTCAACTTAGCGAGTTGTGATCTGGCGAATATAATTTAGCCAACTTTAACTGTATTATATACAACCGATTTAAAGATAAGGTTTCATATGTGCTTCATAATTTGCCTTACTAAATTTTATAAAAGTGAACAAACATTACAGTATATGGAACAAACACCTTTTTATTAACCGTCTATGTTCAAGATATATCAGAATCTATCTGAAATTGCATCAACATTCATGCGTTTAGCTATAAATTGAAAATAAGCTAATAATATTTTGTGTCTTATACTAGGGGCGATTTTTTGCATTGTTCAGAAAAGATAATTTTTTTCAAAACCGAATCACTGAAATATCTCGTCCTGTACATGTAACATTTTTATAATCCGGCTTACTAAAGCCGCGTATTGCTGGATAACACTCTTATCTCGCGCAAATAGCACAGATTAGATTTCTTAATTCTAATTAACAGATTGCAAAATAAACAAAAATTACTTGGCGAAAAAAGCTGTTTAAATTATTTATAGAAGTTGTGCTTTTGTATCTAATATATAATTTAAAATGTTTATTCGGCAATCTAATATTTAGTTCTAGTATAACTGGGTAAAACATTAATGTATATTCAAACACATTAATTTACTTAAATTAAGCTTCTCACAAAATAATACAAATTCTTAAGCAATTAAATAACGTAAATTAAGATGCATATATACATGTATATATATATATATATATATATATATATATATATATATATATATATATATATATATATATATATTCTTCTATAATATAAGATCAAAATTTAATTTAAATAATTCAAATTAAATTCTCATCTTGTTTGTAAATATAAACACTAAAGCACATAATTAATAAATGAAGTAATAAACGACGACGAGGGTGGTGAAAAATCTGATTAGGATCAAAGTTGCAGACCTAATGTATACAATCATTTATATTTTCAAGCGTTTGCTATGTTGCGCATATAATTAAAAATGGGATGTGTATTTATTTTAAGTCTGCAAGAGTCATTTTGTTTTAATCCAATTATAGAAATCAACGTTTTAAATAAAATAACTTCTTTCTTTAAGGCCTGTGAAAGCGATAATTAGATAATTAGACGAAAAGAGCCTAACAAGCATGGAAATAATGTTTCATTATTCATTATTCATTGCTGACTATTAAGGAAAACAAACCAACTGGCTTAAAACGGATATAGGTTGCGCGGGCAATGATAACAATTACTATAAGAAAAGTTACGATTTTGATATAAACACCACACACTTTTATGAACACGTATTTTTCAATATAAACTAAGCGTTGTATAGTGTCGAAAAGGCATTTAAATCGGCAGGCAGGTTTTGTCCTTATTGGGAACTAATCACGTAATTGCCCGATTTTTCCGTGGACAGGGCTCGAACCTTGGCACTTCTGCTGTGGAATCTCGTGCACTAACCAGTGAGCCACTCTGCCGCACTTTAAAGTCATTTCATTCAGTAGACAGGTTTCGTCCTGTTTGGGAACTCATCCCGTGCTGTACAGAATTTGCCATGGGCATTGCTCGAACCTGATCAAGTCTGTGTCGGAATCTAGTGCTCTAACCACTGCGCAGGGTGGCCGCACCAATTGGTTTTGTTGGTAAAGAAGTATTCGAAGCAAAGTAGATGCTATTGAGGAGACAGAAAAGTCTAGACAACATTTCTTTGTGGTATTCTTGACGTGGATCAGTGGTAAATCAAATTTTATATTTAAACTAATAAATTATTTAGCCATTTGGAAGAATCATAGTAAACTCTTCATGTAGAAAGATATAGATATTTTTTACCTTTGCACATAAAAAGGGTACCGAGAAAAGATTATCGTTTATTAGCAAGTGAAGCTTAGATAATTGCTTATCATTTTAAATTTTATTCTTACGTATATATTTATAGATAACGGTTAACAAACCAAGTGACGTAAAACCTAACGGATAAAAAAATTTAA
>JAQBSW010000554.1:112500-191149 GCA_029291075.1 Eudiplozoon nipponicum
GGGTTGACTCATACATACCGGCAGATTCATAGAGCCGAATTCCACTAAAGCTAAGCCACTACTGCCGATATTTATGCCACTGCCATTACCATTTGGTCCTCCGCATCCGCCTCGACTACTCACGGCGCCTAATCCACTGCCGGGCCCCCCGCCTGTACTTCCATTCATTAGGAGGCCACCATTCAACTCTGACATTCCGATACCGTTCATAATTCCTGGCAACTGTTGGCTCTGTTAATCAAACACAAGTACACAGAATACCATATGAAACGCTAGCTGTCGATTTTGAGTACTAGAAACATGACAGTTCCATTGTTCGTTGAACTTTAGAGTACTGAATTTATGTTATAGCCTTACTAAACAGCGTTTTTAAGAATCACTCAGTAAGCTATCCGTTTCTTTAAAGTAAAATAAATCATAAAATTTTAATAGACATAAGAGAACAATAAAGTGGTTTCTTTTCTGTTTTACGAGAAATTGCCTAACTATTTACACACTAAGAGGTAATAGCTAACACGCAATTAAACTCACGTCTTGAGTATAGATTGAGAGTATTTATTTTTCTAGAGTGGAAATATCACCATATTGAGCAAAGGATCAACGTGGAAGTTTGTTTATTTTAAATTTCTTTTGAAATGCGAGCTTTAATAAAACCCATTGTACCCTTCCTATGTGCAAAACCAAAAAGAAATTTTATCAGATACAAGAAACATTTCTTTCTCATTCTCTCCTCAAGTATCTACTAATGAACATATATTTATATATAAATTGGAAAGCTAAACAAGATAACAATATGTGAGAATAGAGAGAGTGTGAAAAACGGAAACTAATCAATTGCGTGCGTCGCGTCAGGTTCAAGCTCAATGCCTGCACATGCTCCTTCTGCTTGCATTAATCCGGCTGCAATTTGTTTATCCATAAGGCTTCGTATGTGGCTAGCTCCCTTTTGCTTTTGCATTTATTAATGATTTTGAATGCTACGTCTGGAGAACATACGTGCGATGTTTCGATGATGTGTTGCGCAATTGCAGACGTGTATTCACCATTTTATTTAAAACAGGCATTTAAATTGCAATGTTCTCTTATTCGAGTAATTAACCGTCTGGCCGATCGGCCTACGTAAGTTGATCGACTACTTGCGCATGTGTATTGGTAAATAATATTTGATGACTACATTAACGGCTGTTTCTATTTGATTGCTGGTAAAGGCACGTGTGGTACCCTAAATAACACTCGTAGTTTAGCTACATTAAATGTGCGTGTTAATGCTGCTTCAACTTTCTTTTGTGCCATTCTGGAAACTTCATTCCCCTTAAATGGGATGCATAGGTAGACTGTTTTCTTTTCTGACCCGTAATACGTCTGTTTCTGTTAAATTCCCCTTTTAATAATTGATTCAATTAGTTGTCTGGAATAGCCATTAGACATTAAATCGTTAGTAGATACTTGAGGAGATAATGAGAAAGAAATGATTCTTGTATCTGATAAAAATTCTTTTTGTTTATGCACATATGAAGGGTACAATGTAATTAAAATTTATTTTCAGTCCCGAAGTGAGGATGCAGTTTAGCTTACGTATAACGAATACAGATAACTATATAACAGTGACATACTGTTTTTTGCGGATAACTAGTATAAATGCAATTGTGTACTCGGCGTTACGCACCTAGAAACTAATTCGACCAAAATGTGACAAGAAAAATAAACCAAAGGCAGCATTAACGTAAAGTATAACCTCGTGTGCACATTCGTTTCGTGCTTACAGGAAACTCATCATTAGGAGCCGGTGTTACGCCTTTTACACAAAATATATTGAAGTGAAGAATGTGGGACAATCAAAAATTTTAATTTCCTATACGAATGTGCAAACCTGCAATAGTTGAGCAAACGTCATATAGTCTTCGGCAATTGAACTACAGATAAAGTTCAAACTGTATACATGTATAAACCACACGATTTTATAATACATTAACAAGAAGAAGCGAAAACGCTATTGTGCCTGTATAAGAGCAAAATAAAAGCAAACAGTCATAACCTGTGGTGTCTGCGGAGGATGCTGACTTATCTGGGACAGTTGATTATGCGAATGCAGTAACTCTTGGCTATGTAGATGCAAACCAGCAGCTGATTTTTTCCCCAATCCATTTGACGTTACGTTTCTTCCACGAGATTTGGAATGCTGCCGTCTACGGACTAAATAAGTGATGACGAGAAGGTTGGTTATGAATACAATGAAACCAAACACTGACGCAGCAACTACAATGATAATAGCGTTGTCATTACCGCCCAAAACGTGAAGACCACGCGAATCTGCACCTCCGGTGGCACCCTTGTTTTTACTTTCGGATTTAGAATCGAGCGTTACACTGTCGTGAGTATCCCAGCGTCCTGGTAAAATTTGACTGCCACCTTCAGCAAAAGTTCCAACACCAGTAAACTCCCGATCAACGCCTGTTTGCATCTGATCGCGCATTGCCTTTTCAGGTTCCTGGTCAACTGCTTCAAAGTTATAACAAAAAAATTCAAACAGGTTTATATGTTTCAATGATGGTTCCAAAGACGTGCCAACAACCTGAGTATTAAATCAATGTTTCAGATAAAGAATATGTAATGAATAGGCATGAAATTAGTTATATGCTCGTTTTATGGTAGTATAAACTAAGTATTGTATAGTGTGGAAAAGGCAATTCATCTAGGAGACCGGTTTCGTCCTTATTGGGAACTCATCACTTACTGTCCGCGGAAAATTATGGCCAATAAGGACGAAACCTGTCTACTAGATGAATTGCGTTTTCCACACTATACAATTCTCAGTTTATACAGACAAATGTATGTACATGATGGGTCAGGTGCTTATATCAAGATTGCAATCTTGATTAAAATATAATTGTTATCACCGCCCGCGCCACCAATGTTTGTTTAACTATATAAATGGGATTTGTTTTTATTTCAAGTTCGCAAAATTGATCAAAATAATAAATTGATAATGGTTGATTAAGGATCTAATGCTTACTGAAGTAGCAGGGGTTTGGATTAAATTCAGATTTTCTTTTTGTGAAATCTGCCAGTCTCCAAATTCATAGTTTCTGTACACTTTACTATGTTGCTACATATAAGGTATAAATGATAAGCTTATTTGTCATACCGTAAATTAATTGATTTAGGAGAAATTTCTCAATCACAAACAAAAGATTGAATGTTATAAAATTCCACTTCTTGTGGAGATATAAAAAAGAACTATATCCTGAACAATAAAATGGTTAATATCAATGCATTTTACGAAGCTGTACTTCACAATATACACAAGATACATCATTTGACTGATACACATGTGTCATACGAGAATTTAATTCATGATAATTTCATGGAAACTGAATTTTTGCATTGAAAATGAAATGTATTCACAGTGCTTTTATTTGTTTTATTTGTTCGAAATTATTACGTTTTAAAACGAATGTTACACGAGAAGGCTAGTTCATTTAAGAGAAAAAAATATTTAAAAATAATTCTAGGGTTAAATCAAATAGGACCACAAATTCATTTAGTTCTTTGCCGATTTTTAATTGATAAATAGGAAAATTGACAATTCGGCGAGGCCTCATACATCTTAAAACGAATATTACACAAGAGGGTTAGAATAATTAAGAGAAAAATATGGTTTAAAAGTAATTCTTAGATTTGATTAAATAGGACTACGAATTTAATTATTTTTCACCTACCTTTAGTTGAAACATAGGCAAATTCACTGGTTTGCGATGCCCCATACACTTTGTTCCACGCCTGCACTGTCAAACGATACTTCGTCAGTCGTTCAAGATCTGCGGTGAAAATAAAATATGTTTTTATATTGAAAAAGAGGACGTATTGCTTATGATCCTATCAAGAGATAATTTGCTAAAACGATTAAAATTTATATCGATTCATACCGAGCATATTATGAGTCACTGCATTAATAGTGATTGTCTTCTGTTTGATACTAAATAAGATAGGAGAAACTATATTTTTAAAATAAGAATCAAAATTACATTTATTTGATATGAATTATTTAACTTTGATCAGACTCCTTAAAAACAAATGTTGCTAATAAAGAAGGAATTCTAAAATCTCATTAGGCCTTATTACAACGGCTCGTTTATTATAACCTGGTTCAATTTTCACATGCAGGCTTTTACATATTTCTTAAAACAACTATCAATAACGAATATATCCTCAACTTTGTAAATAACAGCAGTATTAATTCTAGGTGTACTACTTAACATATACAAATTTAAATAAACAAAGTACTTTTATAAGTCAATGTTAAGAGTCAAATAATGAAATGATTATTTAAATCAAGTTTGCGAGCTTGAGGTAAACACCAATCCCATTGTATTTAACCAGTCGTCGAACAACATAACAAAACTACCGCCAGCAGCAACGCACTGACGCGTTTCGACCTTCCATGATCATCATCGAGTACGACGGTAACGCGTCCAGTGCGTTGCTGCTGGCGATAGTTTTGTTCCCTCTTATCCATAATCAATTATTGTTAAAATGAAATGATTACACGTTATTTATTAATTATATAAAATTTTAAAAACTTCTAAACATATTATAAGGGGCACAAATGGGAAGGTTTTTGTGTAAGATAAAACAAACAACTATCCAGCTTCGGTTGGCTAATATTTCTCGTTACAAAATAATGGCAGGCTAAGGTCAGGGGTCCATACAGGTATTCACCTCAAGCAGATGGGAAAAAGGCAGCTCTAGGCAAATGTGATTATGAAACAGAAAATTAAAGGTAAAGTCTAAATTTGCGGTTCAGCTTAAGTAGTTTATCAAAATACGAGTAATGTGTTTAAAATAGATGATGCAACTCTCTAGACATACGTGTATCTTTGAACTATTTAAAAAAATAGGCATAGAGTTCATCAAATAGCACTAATAAAACATAACCCTTATATTTTAGTTCGTGATATTTTTTGAGCTGTGCTATCCTTATAGGCATTATGTGCGCCATTGAAATTCGTGTGTAAGTGTGCAGTGATTTAAATCCTTTCTATTTCAAGGAGCGCGCGTGTTTGCCTTTGCGGTTGATCTCTTCTGAGTAGTCACTCACAACGTTTGGAGGCACAATTTCTGGCATAACAATCAAGTTTGCAATGCAAAACTTATACAAAGCACAAGATTGTGTCAAATGTGGTAACATTGTTCGAAACAAATGCTGTTTTACATTTATTTTTTATCCAGAAGGAAGTGTCACTTATGCTTTTGTTTGAGAGTTTAAAAATATTCTGCGTAGGTTTACTCTCAAACACTTGAAGAACTCACATTAGCTATAGTGTAATCAATCGGACTACATGAGTTAAATGCAAAACTATGATAAGTTTTAATAAATAACAATGGAAAAGGCTATTTGCTGTTTTTTAATGTGGTTTATAACGGAATCAAACGGTAACCTACAATAGCATAGAAGAATTTCCGCAGTTATTGGGCGACTTAAAGCCAATTATGTTGTCCTATTTACACTGTGAAACACGATGCCTCTGAAAATGGAATTATTGTATAAATTTTAGTATGTTCTGTTTCTATGTTCGTTCCTATTTTACTAGCATGACTGTCTAATTCTTATTTTTAATTTATTTGGATTTTTCATCTTAAGCTAATACGATTTTTACCAGTATATTGGACAAACGTTTCTTTGTGATTTAACCACGCGGAAGACTCGAAGAAATTATAAATAAATTTCAACACGTACTTCTAATAATGTATCCTGTATATTCATGATTAATGTCTTCTGCGATCTGTGCTTCGTTTTCCTTCGTCGGATCATCATCAGGTGCCCAGCGCAGCTAAAAACACAAAAGAATTAATTTAAAATCCGTCAAGTAATTGGTTTATATATGAAGACGTAAAAAATATTTCATTTAACTTTAAAAATATGTTAAGCAGGCGTATCTGATAAAATAATAACTAATTATTTTATATCGATTTAGAAGAGCTAGTAATAAGCATGAATATGTATTAAAACAGAGACAAAAATGTGTGGAATGTGCTGTTGTATGAGACAAGTTTAAATTTACAGCAGGTTATAATTTCCAAATTTGGTGATTGCAAAATTCATTTCGAATACCTTGTGTGCATTTGTTAAGTATTTTTTGTAGTAGATCTCACAGTGTGTCGAATCATCCATACCGGATATCATTGATGGAAATAATAATCATTACCTGGTTTCCATCCGATTTGACTTAAAGTTCAATTTACAAAAACAAGTTTGCAAGCTAGATATAAACAACGTTGTCTCTAACCGATCACTAAACTAAAAACTACAGTCAGTCAAACGAGATTCACTCAGTTGCCACTCGAATAAAACCAATGGTATTCAATATCCTTTTGATCCAAATTAGTTTACGTTTTATTGTGAAAATTCATCGCAAGGAAACTAAAATGTAACGTTTTTTAGGTTCATTCACCAAAATTGTTTTCATCAATTTGAAAACGTATAAAATTAGTTCCTGATCATCAAATGAAATATTCAATATAATAACAGGTCTGATAGAATATAAATTTGCCATGGATTCCAATATATATATATATATATATATATATATATATATATATATATATATATATATATGTAATGTGTGTGTGTGTGTGTGTGTGTGTAATTGTATTTGTAACAATTTTTCGAGATAGTCTGTTAGAATAATTGAAAAGTTGATCGATCCCAATTGAAATGCAGCTGTCTTATAAACACGTAAGAAGATAATTTAACGTATCAGCAACGCTAATTGGTTTGCGTGTCAAGAAATATTTGAAATCAGTTAATAATATAAAATTTTATAATAAAAATAAACCGTTGTTAAGTGATCAGTTATCATTGCATACACCATGCCAATGGCTAGTTTCTGAAAATTAACAAACTGCAGATTACGGCCAGATAGCATTTAAAATGTGCAATATTATTAATTCATAAGAAATTGTTTTCGACAAATAAACGATTTAAATTTTAGCCGTCATTTGCTTAGAATAAAATATCTATTCATGCCTATTTATTTATCATTGAAATTTAAATTATCCAGTCTCCGTTTTTTAAATAAATTTGTTGATATTTAAAATTATATATTTACCTTTCATTTTGTCATTCGAAGAAAGCAATTAAATAAACCTCAATACATGACAAGCAGTTTAATAAATAAACAGGTGGTTTCAGCTAAAATGCTTCAAAATATAAACAAATTTGATTTCAAAAAGACAATTAGAACAATTACGAGAATGCAATTGTATATTAGTTGTTGCGCACCTAGTAAAAATTAGTTCAAATATGATCAGAAGGATAAACCAAAGACATTAAAAACGGAAGGTGTAATTTCATGTGCACATTCGTTTCATGCTACTAGCGACTCATCAGTAGGAGCTAATATTACGCCTTAAGTCAAATACAAATTTTATTAATGATTGTGGCACAACTGCATGGTACAAGCTATCACACGAAAGTGTATAGATGCATCAGTGGAGTTCAATTCAAATATTCGACGATGCGACTTCAAAGGCAATTCACTATATATATATATATACATATATATATATATATATATATATATATATATATATATATATATATATATATATATATATATATACTAAGCCAATAAAGGGTACCAACACTATGGTTGCCGAGTCGGTATGTGGTAACAACACTTAGGTTGTTGATTGGATACATAACACCATCACAATGTATTTCAAGATATGCTAATTGTCACCAAAATTGAGGATTACAACTACTTCTAAATATTTCCTTATTCAAGAAAATCTGTACACTCTGGATATGGCCTTTAGTGGTAATAATGACATCTTCCAATAAATTATATAAGAGTTAGACACTATTTGCTGCGGAACTAATATATATGAAATTGTTTATTAAGTGTTGAGCATCTAGTAACAAATTAATGCAAATAGGACTAGAACGATAAACCAAAGTTAGCATGAACGGAACGTATAAACTCGTGCACATTCGTTTTGTACTAACCGGCGACTGCTCAGTAGGAGCCAGTACTATGCTCTATACCCACAATATAATTGAACAGTTAATGTGGCGCAATTTAACGATGCAATCTTCTAAACGAATGTGTATAAAACCAGTATTCTAGTTAACTTCATATAAAAACGTCGACAATGCGACTTCAAACCTAACTTGCTCTATTTAATAAATGCCGATCCATTAACGGATTCCAAAATAGTCGTTGCCGTGTCTCTACATGGTACCAACACTATGCTTCCGGAGTCAGTATATGGAACAAACACATTAACTAGGTGATCAACACCTAATACACACTTGTATGTATATCAATTCTCCGCAACAAACAGTATATAATTCTTTTTCAATGTGAGCATTAATAAAATTCATAGTACCCTTTCCATGTAGGTAATTATTATATATTTAATTGAATGGTGTTATGATTATCGCGAAATATGAAAGCTGATTTCGATCAAGGCTAGAGAGTATAGATTTTCTGCAGTAACGGATATTTGGAAATGGTAGTATTTATCAATTTTGGTGACATGTATCATATTTTGAAATACATAATGTATCTACTCGGCAACCATGTTGTTGCTACCCTATTACTATTTGGCAACCATTATGTTGTTATAAGGTGCCGCCACAACAACCATGCTGTTGGTACTTTTGACAGACTCGGTATATATTATTTATAGTGAGTTGGCTTTTTGATCGCGCTGTCAAAGCTTTATTTGAAGTTAATTCCACTGGTGCTTGAATACACGTTCGTATAACAGATCTTACCATTGAAATTTCCCACATTTCAGACTCGGTATATATTATTTATAGTGATTTGGCTTTGTGGTCACGCTGTCAAAGCTTTATTTGAAGTTAATTCCACTGGCGCTTGAATACACGTTCGTATAACAGATCTTACCATTAAAATTTGCCACATTTCTCACGCAAATATATTGTGAGTAAAGGGCGTAATACTGGCTCCAAATGATGAGTCACCGGTAAGCACGAAACGAATGTGCGCATGAGTTTTGTATGATCATTTGATGCTGAAGTTTGGTGTATCCTTCTGGTCCTATTTGTACTAATTAGTTATGTGCGTAACACTTAATACAGAATTGCTTATAGGTTATTTCTCCTCAACAAACTATATATGACTACAAGAATAGAAACAATATCGTGAAGTCTTACTTGGCACGGCTTAACGAATAGCAATATACATGTGATTTCTTCCTCAGTTAATAGCTCACAAAAGCAGATTTAAGTAAATGAGCTCAAATTTGCTAATGTGAGTATTATGTTTTGTATAATTGTCTGATGAGGGAACCGGAAATGAGGTTCCGAAACGTTGCCAGTCAGCGAAGATTAGATCGAACCTCATTTACAATGGTTAATATGAACGATGTTCAAACCATCGGAAGAAAGGGAGGATTCCGCACCCAGCCAAACCAAAGACCAGATCGATGCGTACTTGGAAATTGGAATCAATCATATCATTGCGAAACTAGTAGTGCAAAGCAACAACTCGCGAACGCAACCTATTCCATTGTATTTAATCAATCGCAAAACATAGCAAAACCACCTTCAGTCACACATAATGACGGTAGATTTGCTGTGTTGTGCGACTGGTTAAATACAATGGAATTTCTGTTTATTATAAGTCATCTATTATATTGCGGATATTAATATTTCTCGTTACGCCTGCAACGAATTTTTGTGTTACATTTTCAATTAATGCTGTACCAGCTTTGGTTTAAGAAATGTGAAATAGTCCGAGTTAGAACTGATGCCAAAGCTGTTGTTCATTAAATTCGCCTCAAAATTATAATAATAATTATTATTATTTATTTTCATTATCAGCTTTATTATTATTATTATTATTATTATTATTATTATTGTGTATTATTATTGTATTATTATTTATTATTTCATAATTGTTTATAATAATAATAATAATAATAATAATAATAATAATAATAATAATCCTATGACTTCTAATGCTTATTTTGTCTACAGATTCAAAAAATTCAAGATAATTCTTTAAACAGCACAGGTAGAAAAAATTTCTCACGGGTTTCAATAGATTACTACCCATTTCGCCAGCCCATGTGTTGGCAGGTCTGCTATCGAATCAATTAATCTCGAGGGAATAAAAAAGCAATGCCAGTACAAGTGATAAAATTTGTAGAGGGAACAATAATAGTCGAAACATGAATATTGCTAGTAGTTTTAGTAGCAGCAGTTGTAGCAGCAGCAATAGCACTACTTTTATTATTATTATTAGTAGTAGTTCTATTATAATAAAAATTTATATTATTGTTGGTATTATTATTAGTAGTAACATAGTATTATTAGTAGTATTAGTTTTGGCAGCAGCAGCGGCAGTGGTGGTAGTATTAAATTATAATAATAATAATTATTAGTAGTAGTATTAGTATTAGTATTAGTATTAGTAGTAGTAGTAGTAGTAGTAGTAGTAGTAGTAGTAGTAGTAGTAGTAGTAGTAGTAGTAGTAGTAGTAGTAGTAGTAGTAGTAGTTGTAGTAGTAGTAGTAGTAGTAGTAGTAGTAGTAGTAGTAGTAGTAGTAGTAGTAGTAGTAGTAGTAGTAGTAGAAGCAGTAGTAGTAGTGATTTTATAAATAGTAGTGGTAGTAGATGTTGTATTATTATTATTATTCTTGGTAGTAGTAGCATTAACAGTTATAATAGTAGTATTAGCGTTAGTAGTAGTATTAGTAGTAGATGTCAGATTCCGAAGCAGACGTGACCAGGTTCGAGTCCTGTCCGCGGCAAATTCTGGCCAGTACATGATGAGTTCCCAATAAGGACGAAACCGGTCTACTGGGTGAATTGACTTTTCTACACTATACAATTCTTAGTTTATACTGACATATATAAGTAATTATTGGGTCAGGTGTTTATATCAAGACCGCAACCTTGATTATAATAACTGTTATCACCACCCGCGCAACCAATGTTCGTTTAAAAAACCAGTTAACTAAATGAATTACTTTTGATAAGTAATTAGACAATCACTGATTGCGCAGTCAGCAATGGGGATAATTTAGATGAATGTTTCAATTTTGATGTAATCTCCAGTTCCATTATATCTCCATTTATGGGTATACACTAAGTATTAAATAAGGTATAAAAAGCAAATCACCCAGTAGATCGGTTTCGTCCTTAATTGGGAGCACTTCAAAGAATGTCCAGACTTTTGTCGCTGGTGTTATAAATCGAGTAAAGGAGAGAACATTTGAGCATTAGCTACACATGCAATGCATGAAGATGCTACTTTATTCCAGGTGGACTTCTAAATATTTTTAAATGCATAAAGTGAAAATGAAATAAGGCAAAGTGGACGCTGTTAATAAAGACGTCCTTGATCCTTACCAAAATAAACAAATTAATTTTGTACATAAATTGAATAAAGACTGGTGAACTACATGATGATTGTTGTGACACCCACAGGATTGTTTCCGATCGGTTACTTTGATGGAAATTTATCCGATACATTTTCCAGTATCCGCCATTATAAATGAAACATCGGTGGAACAAACGCAATGCTCAATTCATAGCACGGCAATAAATATTAGTAGGAATATATGACTGCAAAAATGAGTATAAGACATTTGCTTCAGTGAAAGGTTAACATTTTTGAAAAAAATAAGGTACGCCTATTGATAATGTTATATATATATATATATATATATATATATATATACTACTGGTTATAAATTATTTAGTGTACAATTCTACAACATTTCATACATTGAGTTTTAACTTAATTTAATTATCGATTTATTGATTTTTGGAGAGTTTAATGCTTATTAAGGGACGTTCACGGTAATTACCTCTTTTACTTATGTTTATCATTATTTCGTTAGGTAATTTTCTTCTCAAACCATTATTTATTTTATTTCATATCTTAAAGAAGCTTCTTTTTAATAATTTTTATCATTTGAACTAACAGAACTTTTGTTTTTACATTCCTCCTATCCTTTGGAATCTCGTTTTTGTTGCATAACTTCAAATGGTATGATTAAAATATGTAATCTGACACGTGTAAAATATAAATTAAGATTTAGTGAGTTCAGTGTCTTTTTTCTGGATGTACAAACATATTAATTATATTTAGTTGAATACCTGCCGGTGCACCTATCTAATTAATTGACATAATCTGCAATGCAATTATCCAGTTTGAAATATAAATCGAGTGGTTTGAGTGATATTTTACACTTGCATTGTTCGGTAGTATTAACTATTTTTACTTACCTTGGCATGATGCCATTGAGGGTAAGCTTAAATTATTTGCCTCCTTATCCTAAAATGTCAGGACACAATTGCGTAAATTCACATCATAAGTGTTGGATTGTTAGTCTAACACACGTACAGGGACAAATAAGAATTCAATTATTCGGTTAGGCACAGTAGTCTTGGTAGGCACACATGCATAACGTGCGCCTATTTAGTGTCAGTTAGATATTATTAGGCGAATCAGTCATAAGTATAAATATATATAAAGGAATTACCATACTTGCTTTCTTAGTTTGTTCCTAGGAATTGCGAGGAATCGCAGATAGTCGAAGGATATCGACAAGGGTATCCGAAATCCGCTCATCAAAGGAAGTGACTGGGTAGTATCCTGTCTTAGTAAAAGCACAGATCAGGTAAATTCGAAATACCCGCTGCGAAAATTTTTTTTCTCTTGGAAACTGATGGATTGTCTGTATACGCATGCTCTTGTCCGTACCTTAACATGTGTGCTTCCTGCTTCTTGTTTGTTTATTGTATTATTTGTGCATTTTATCCTGATAAGCATCCCAAGCTTTCCAAACATCAAGATATAACGCACCTGATATTTTAATTGAGTTGATTTCTGGAGAAATATTCCGTATTCAAAAATGTTGTATATTCTTCCTTTATATTAGAAATATTTCTTCATTAAAATTACACAAACGCACACACAAATAATTATTTAGCAAGAGAATCTAAGAAAAATTATGCTCCTGAATTGTGGTTTACTCCTGAATAGAAGGTTTGATCATGTAAGACACGATTAGTATATATTGGAAAGTGTTCCAATGCAAAGAGATACCAAGTTTGGTAATAAAATCAATATCTCCCAACATTAATATAATGCAATTTTCCAATCTTGATCAGTTGATTCAATACCTAATAAGGTTTGGATTATATATGCGATGTAAGCCTTTGTGCTATATCTGGTACTCCATCGTTATTGGTAATTACTTTTAATATTAATAGAATATCGTTTATTGCGTATTCTTTATCGTAAACAATATGTTCTTCTACTATACCATGGCCGCTGTAATTATTCAGTTGAGCTTCGAATGATAGCAAATTAAAATATTCACACAAATCAGGATCACAAATGATCAACAGCATAATTTCGTAAAGATAACAAAATTGTGTTTTATTGTTATAGGTAAAACTTGAGACGTATAATATTTTCTCATATATAACCTTCCAAGTAAAGAATATTTTCAACGAAAAAAATAAGAAAGCCTTCTCTCTGACTATTAAAATTACACTTCTGACAAAATAGCTGCTTCAGTAAGCAATGAAGGCAAATTAAAAAGAAGAAAACCACTCACTAAAACACGAGTGCATATTCAAAGTTCCAAACACTTATTTGAGAAATGAATAATTTACTAGCACAAATATGACCTTATTTTATGAGATTTTTTATTTCTTGATAATGAGTCCATTTAATTGCTATCTTACTTACCCAGTTATAAATGACAGTTTCCACCAAGTTTTGTTAAGAAGGAAACATTCGTGTGGCTGATGCAGATGACAGTAAACGCAACATAATCCCCGGGCTAGGAAGCGGAAACGATCAACATATCAAGGAAATAATATTCTATTATTTCATGAATGCTATCATAGAATGCATGTATAGCTGCCAACAGCCGTACAATTACCAACGCTGAGCACATTAAAGTCAATGTCTAAACGGGCTCTGATTCAAATTTTGTAGATAATGAAATGTCCAATCAGCAACTATAATTTAATATTCAACGCACATATTTACACGATAAACTGCTGACATCTTGATGCTTAATATACTTATATATTTATAACCCCCTTATATTTAACGAAACTTTATTTATGGGTCCCTATGGTCTTATGAAATATAGTACCTGAGGGCTGCTTAAGTAAGATTTTCAATGCAGGTGGATCCACAACTTGTATTAATATTCAATCTTTTCTCGTTTTCGGGGTTCAAATTCCGTACTGGAGAGCAATTACAAAAAAAATTTAAATACGGTCTGTTAGTCGGCTAAAATAGAATTGACAATATTATTATTGTTGATAGTGCTGATTTTATAGAATTAATATCTAATTCCAAAAAAAATAATGTTATTAAGGCTAATGATAATGATTATGACGACGATGAGGATAAAGATGATACTGCTGGTGATTGTGATGATGATAATTACGATGGTGATAACGATTATAAGTATGATTATTATGATTATGATAAAGAAGAAGATGATGATGATGATGGTAATAATGATGATGATTATGATGGTAATGATGATCATGCTCAAATTATGACAGCGATTGTTAATAATGTGCTGATTATAGTGATTATGATGATGATGAAGTTGAAGTCATGAATCTAAATATTTATAGATATTAAATGAGCTTCAGCCCTTTGACTTTACGCCACTATTCTGTCCAGGCTGAGCTCACCTTCATTTTGATTTTTAGTATGAATAAAGAGCTTGAAAGCGTGGGCTATCGATCCTTTTGATTTGCATGTGTACATATTGTTAGAAATCACAATTTATGGTAGCGTCTTTTCTCTAAACGTCAATATATATATATATATATATATATATATATATATATATAAATATATATATATAATGGCACTTATATATATAATACTGCCAAAAATTGATTTACCATCTAACCAATTTAATTCGTAAAAAGTTGATTATGAGAGGATATTCAAATTTTATACAAACGAAAATTAATCCACAAAAATCAATACAATTGTCATATGCTACGAGTCTAAAAGCACTGACTGTCGAAGCGATCTAAAATATTTCATTCGATTGACAAATTGCGAATTAGACATATCATTTTTAAATAAGGTTTTCAAACTTGATACTGAAACCAACCCCATTGCATATAGCCAGTCTCAAATCAGATAGACTGTTGTCAGTCATATGCAGTGACGCATTTTAAAATTCCATGATCATCTTTAGATCTGCAATGCATATATAAGAAAAGTTTAATCAGATATGCGGCCCTTAACTCTAATAGTGTCGCATAAATTTTACTAGACTGGAAAAGTTCAATGCAAAAATTCTGTGCAGTCACGAACAGCATTTGTGCAGATTTTGCCCCACGTATATAAGTTATGCAATTAAGCATTCACTGATTGCGTGAGTAGGACTAACACTTCTTAAAATAAAGTTTGCAAACATGAGATAAACACCAGTCTCATTCTGTCTAACTAGTGCTTAAGGCAGCAAAATTCTTTGTGTAAAACTGATTGATTGAATTTATAACACCACCCGCGTAATCATCGATTGTCTATTTGCGGATGATTACATGAGTGATGAAAGCTGCAAATAATAACAATCATTACTGCAAGGAATCTTTGCAGATGACATTTTCAGTCAAGTACAATGTATGCGAGACTTAGAAAAGTGATAGTCACACAGTGTATTTGCCACAACATATATATGCACTGCGGTTTGACACTCGATAATCAGTTTGCTGTCATAATCTGAAGATAGTCATGGAAGGTCGAAACGCGTCAGAAAGTGTGACTGACGCTAGTTTGACTATGCTGTTCGACGACTGGATAAATACAATGGGGTTGGTGTTTGCTTTAAGCTCGAAAGTTTGATTTAAAGAGCTGTTACCACCACCGGATGAGAACTACGTATGGCATTCAACACACCTCATAAGTGCATTGCGGTTTGATCCTCGCTAGTAAGTTTTTTGTCGTATTCTGAAGATAAGCATGGAGGCACAAAACCTGCCAAAACGTGCCTTGCTGAATATTTTCTATTCTGTGAGACTGTCTAAATACAAATCGCCAACTTTATTTAAAGCATTACTTTCCTTAATAGCGCAATCAATGATTGATTACTTGCACTAATTTCAGTATAACGCACTAGATTAGCTGCAGAATTGAATGAATAAAAAACATTCCAGTTAAGCATTCATTAATTGCTTGGGTAGTGGTAACATGAACATCATCAGAGTACGACGACAAGCTGACTAGCGTATATGAAACCGCAATAAATAGATATATTGAAAGCAAGTTTAAATATGCGGCTCTCTCATATCTAGTTTTCTCGCGCATATATTTATTGATAGAAATTGTCGGCTGCACAATTATTGTTCAGTCACAAACAATCATTGATTGCAAAAGTGGTGATACCAATTATTTAAATCAGGTTTGCGAGCTTTATTTAAGCTCTAATCCCATTGTATTTCACCTGTCGAGCAACACCTAATACAAAAATGAATTTTAAATTTTATTTGCGTTGAACACGTTGCTAAAATTCCTAAAATCGTTAACTTTTTGTTCTTTTCTTCTGTGATATGTTAAATGGCCGTTTAGACTGACTTGTATCACCTTTGTTCACATATGTACGCAATAGGTGTAAGAAAGAACAAAATGCTTTTCCTAACGAAATAATGATCTCCATGTCATAATTATCACCATCAAAGCCAGCGACAATTAATCATTTGTAAATGGTTGAATAACTTTAAAATAGAATTCTCTTACAAAAACATTTAAAGAAATAATATCGTAAAAGAACATCCAAAGCATTGTTTTATGTGAAAATGTTCTATGTTCAATCGATAGATTAAGAAATTTTAGCATCGCGATGTAGGTAACATGAACTGCAACAGTATAAATATACGAAAAGATAAAATATACCGAAAAAACTAACAAAACACAAAAATAAATTAAGAAATTTGTTAGTTTTTCGTATGGAAGATTTAGTATTTAAGTTGGCAAACAGCCAAAAATTGCATTAAAAGGAGCGTGGTATTTGTAGCTATCTTTTAACCGTGAGATCTGAAGTAGTAGCAATTAGTGAACAGGCGAAGTACTGGCTAGTCACACCGAGTTGAAATTAAAATGTATATGAGTGAGCTTAAACTCATCGAAGACATAAATTGATCAGAATCTTAATTGCTATTTTACTAGCAAGTAACACAAAAAAATCATTTCAAAGCACAGTTTAGGCTTTAAAAGTGGCCCTGTCCTAGTGAGAAAGCTTTAATTACTCGTTGACTGGTGCAACGCCCGACAGATCTTATCAATGAAGGCACCTAATGATAGGTCGCTAGTTAGCACGAAACGCATATATACATGGAATTGCGCATTCTGTTTACACTGGCATTTTAAAATTCATTTGGTACTATTTGAACTACCAATTTACCGGTCATACAATTAGTGACTATGTGATAGTCCTCTGCAACTAAGAGCATATGAAATAATAACATATAAACTGAAATCAAGTTATAATGCCTAGGACTATTGCGACACAGTTTTTTTTATTTATTAGTGCGAGCTAGTGCATCTGAAATAATTATTTTTCGTTATTAAAGTGAATATTATAACGTTTAAAATCTACTTTTGCGCATTATTTATTTAAACGAACATATGTTGTGCATTGATTTATTCTTAAAGTTAAACCGGTCATAAGCTCGAGTAGGGTTTTCATCTGATGTAAGCAGATAAATTTTTCTGTGCACACTTTTCCGATACTCCAGTTATATTTTAAGAGTACAAACTATATTTATTTCTTTAATGTAAATAGCTACACATAGATGTATAGTCCTTTTGTTGGAATACAACAAATATATTTGGTTTTAAAAAAATTGTACAGTTTATTTATTGTTGAATTGGTTATATTGCGTGTGATATTTTTTTCTCGAAGATATATTCAACCTCATGTTACATTCTATGGTGATGAAAGGAAATTTTCAACGAAATGTTTTAAATTTTGATAACAGTCACAACATGTCAAGTTGAACTATGAGAGCGATATCACGCCAAAGTATAAAAAAATTGAGAAAAAATATATTTGTATATTATAGTTCATGGACAGATTTTCTGTGACCTAGAGAAATTAGGATGAGGGACGACCTGATGTGTGATCTAGTGCTGCCATGTTGGCTATTTGGTTACATAAGAGCTGTCTTGCACAAAGCTTCGGTAGTTCAGCTCTAATAATTGTTAACTTCTCTTATTTTCTTTAAATCAAGTTTGCGATATTGAGCTAAGCACATATCCCGTTACATTTAACCATTTGCACAACATAGGAAAATTAAAGTATTTTGGTTTATTTCTGCGACTTGTTTCATTTTGATGGAAGTATCTATAAACAGACTGATGGTGTGGTAATGGGGAGCTCCTTATCTCCAGTGCTGGCTGGGATCTTTCTAGGCAACTAGAGAACAAATGATTAAATATTGACATATTTTACATGTCCTCAAGAATAGGTCGCAATAACGAACATTACTTAAAAATTACAAAAATGAATATAGGCTTCACGTCAAAACATGTGGAAGATGATCGTCTGCCTTTCCTAGATGTACTATTAAAGAAAGAAACTAATGGTAAATTAAACAGAACAATTTACCATAAACCAACCTGATCTGCACAGTATTTGCATTACAGCAGTTTTGTGCCGTTTCAATATAAATTATTAACAGTTCGTGGTTGCTTTTCAAGAATTGACAGGTTGGTTAGTCAAGATTCAAAAGAAAACGAATATAATAAAGAAATTAACGATTTAATGTCTAATGGCTATTCTAGACAATTAATTTAATCAATTATTAAAAGGGAATTAAACAGAAACAGACGTATTACGGGCCAGAAAATAAAACAGTCTACCTGATCATCCGATTTAAAGGGGATGCAGTTTCCCGAATGGCACAAAAGAAAGCTGAAGCGGCATTAACACGCCCATTAAAATGCAGCTAAACTACAAGTGTTATTTAGGGTAACACACTTGCCTTTACCAGTATTCATAGAGAAACAACCGTTAATGACGACATCACATATTAATTACCAATATACATGCACAAGTTGTCGATCAACTTACGTAGGCCGATCGACCAGACGGTTAATTATTTGAATAAGAGAAAATTGTAACTTAAACGCCTGTTTTAAATCAAATGGTGAATACACGTCTGAAATTGCGCAACACATCTTCGAAAAATCACACGTATGTTCTCCAGACGTAGCATTCAAAATAATTACTAATTGCAATAACAAAAGGGAGCTAGCCACATTCGAAGCCTTATGGATAGACAAATTGCAGCCGGATTTATGCAAGCAGAAAAAGAATGTTCAGGCATTCAGTTTAAACTGGAGGTGACGAACGCAATTGATTTGTTGTGCCCGTATTTCACACTCTCTCCATGTTTACATTTTTCTAACTTGTTTTACTTTTCAAATTATATATAAGGAGATGTTCATTTTTAGATACTTGTAAGAAAATAAGAAAGAAGCGGTTCTTGTATCTGATAAGATTTAAATACTGTTTTTGGGAGAACTATATATATATATATATATATATATATATATATATATATATACTATATTATCTGATAAGATTACTCTTTATTTTTCCACATTGAAAAGGTACTATGAATTTTAATAAGGCTCGCATTCCAAAAGAAAAATATATGAACTAATTATAGTAAAGACTAGTATAAGATCTTTTTTCTCTCGAAATGACACACAATGGACTTTAAATGCATAAAAGAGTTTACTGACATGGCTAGGAATAAAGAAATGCAAACGGTTAGGCCTAAAACATAAGAAACAAACAATCTTAGGAATTTATAGGTCTCGAGTAGCATTCCAATGGATTCTGCTATTTCTAAACGTGTGATTCATTTATCGTCTATAGATCTTAAGGATAACGAGAAGACAATAAATAACGTGGGACTGAAAAGGGCTGTTCCTAGGGAATACATATCGAAGAATGAAATTATTTTCGTGAATTGCAACTGATGAAGACCTACGGTAAAGTAGGTCGAAATATTTTGCAGAAAGAAAACTACTGGAACAATGAAAGCTGCGTTAGTCAAAACGCAGATCAGGTAAGATAAGTTAGTGGTTAAAAATTTAATCAATCAAATGATAAGTCTGGGGAATTAGATTCAGTGCTCGTAAACTCATTAATACGAAGGGATACTGTCCCTCCAAGATATATGGTTCGGTAAAAATTCACAAACTATGTAATCCACTTAGGTTAATTGTGCATGTTTAGAAATCTGCAACTTAATAAATGTCCAAATTTCTGTGCCATAGAATAAAAAAGTAGTCCTATTTTCTACATTGTACAATAAATAAACCATAAATTTACTGACATTATTACTAAAAACAAGTTATTGGAGCATGATAAACTGGCAATCCTTGATGTGGTATCGATGTATACTAGCATTCCAGTGAAGGCTGCAGTCGATTGTGTCCAACGGAATATTAGAAAGTAGTAAGATTATGTTAAGGAATATTATGCAAATTTTTAAAATTTGGATGCCCTCTACATACTTTATATTTGGGAATGAATTCTATCTACAAGTTGAAGGTGTTCCTATTGGAAAACATTATCGGTCCCAGTCGCTAACATATTTATGCATAAGTTCGAAAAAATAACTTGTTCAGATTTCATCGCAAACCAATCTTTTATTTTAAATTCTAAAATCACATTTTCTTAATTTGGAAGCATGGGGATAATCAGTTGGATAACTCTGTATTTAGCTAATGAACTATGAGATTAAAAATTTACGTTGTGAAAAGCAGCAGAAGAAGAATTATTATTTATGGATATGTGATAAAAAAGAATGGGTCAGATATTAGAAAAATATATTTCTGGGAAAGATACTTATTTAGGTATACTCCTGAATTTCTGCTCTAATCACCCAATTAAGATGAAAATAGGCGTTCTAAAATACATGATAATAAGAAGTCATAAAATCGTGGGATAAAATATAAGGGCAAAGAAATGGTGAAATTGAAAGTAATATTCAGGATAAATGGTTATCCGACCAAATAAATTGAGAAAATCTTAAACGAGGAACCATGGAAATTTAATGGAAAAATGAACCAGGCAAAATAGATAAGGGATTTAGAAAAGCCAAGTGAAGATAAGATTAGAACCCCGGGTTTTACTAGATTTCTGCTTGAGATGAAAAAATAGGACATCAGCAACGAAATACAACAGAAGAACAGAATTAAGACAATCACTCTACCGAATCAGAAAGGAAAAACAGAAGCCCTAAACATATCAGGGATTTATTAGATACCTTGTAGCGATTTCAAACTCAGGTATATATGTGAAACCATGCGTTAAATAAAGGTAAGTGGAAGTGAACATAAATATGCTCATAGTCATAGATCAGATCTAGCTAGGCACTCAATGGAGACAGGTCATCTGATAAATTAGAAATGCCGTAAACGGATTGCATTATGGAACCATAATAGATATATATATATATATATATATATATATATATATATGGTGTGGAGACATATTTATGAATGATTTTATATATTCAAATAAGATGTGGAATGAACTCACATAGTTGCTTATATGCTTATTTAGATATGCACAATATATATGGTGTGTACACGTATATATATGAATGGATATTTAGATTCTTATATAAGATGTGAGAGGAATTCGCCTGGTTACTTATTTATTGATTTAGATATATATAATATATGTGTTGTGTAAACGTGCATATCTTTGGGTATTTATGTACCCATATAAAATGTGAGTACAAATAAATATATATTTAAAGAAGATATATTATATACTCAAGATGAATAGTAGGTAAATGAAATTCAATGAAGCCACAGTTCTACTTATATATATATATATATATATATATATATATATACACATATATATATACACATATATATATATATATAAGTTTTGTACACATATATAAATATATTTAAATGTTATAAATGTATTTGACTGATATATTTTTTCCAGTGAAATTTCACATGGTTACTTATAATATATGTAGTATACATGGGTGTGTACGTATATATATATATATATATATATATATATATATTACTTACATTAGATGAGAAGAACCACATGATTACCCTATATGATTTGTCTATGTATTCCTGGGATATCGTGTTCAGACGAATGGAAGATTTTGTATAAGATGTTGGTATACATAAATATAAATAAGTAAATGATAAATAAATAAATATAATCATTTCTGATAAATTATGCACTTCAGGTGAATTGTATGAATACACCTTGTTGCTTATATTTATATTTTGGTATATATATAAATACGTATATGGGTTGGACGCAGATATTTGAATGAAAATAAAAATTTTTACAGGATATGAGAATGAATAAATTTTTATTTCGCTGATATACCATTCAATATTGTAGGCTCCATATTTGGTCTTGTCCAAACGGTATACTAATACTATATTCTTTCAACAGTTTTACTAACCTTACTCTCTCTATAACCTATTTCACACAGAATGAGATTAAGTAAACCGGGAATTGAGGATTACTGAAATATTATGTTGATCTCAATAACTATGGGATGTTTATACTTATTTTATAAATGTCAATATATATGTGTATGTATAGGTTCTTTTACGTGAGGATATTCGTGGGTAATTTCGTGTATACATTTGAGTAAAGGAGAGCAGTTATTAAGACAAGACATTTGGAGCAGACAAAAAATACTTTTTGAAATAAAATAAACATAAATTACTCTGTCTTGAAAGATTTTTCTGAAGATGGGACTGGAAATGAATTCCCGAAAATATCGGCAAATTTTAATTGAAATACATTTCCTGACAATCAGTGTATGGACGGTTTCATAGTCACGGGACCAGTGAGAACCAATCAATATTGGCAAAAGAAAATCCGTGAACCTGTAAATGTAAAGCAATTAAGATGTTACTGACCTACGTGTGCTACCAATTGTCTCTCAACAGTCAATTAAGAAATCAAATTAAATGATGACAGCACTGCGCAAGGAGCAAAATCATTTAAGCATGGATCAGATACTTTGTGTTGTGGGGGACTAAAATATATGTCATTTTGTATTAAGTGTTGCGCATCTGGAAAAAATATGTTCAAATAGGATCAGAAGAATAAACTAAAATCAGCATAAACTGAAGGTATAATGCCATGTACACATTCATTTCATGCTGAGTGGCGACCCATCAGTAGGAGCCGGTAATACGCCCTATGCCATTTAAATATTTTTTGAAGTGTGTGAGGCAATTGGACAATATCATATGCAAATGTTTAAATTTGCAGTAGTGTAGCTAACTTCAAATAGTCTTCGACAATGCGACTTTATATCCTACTAACAATATATAATAAATATATTAAGCCTGTAAATGGTAGCACCATTATGTCTGTGGAGTCGGTAACTGATACCAACACTATAGATTCATGGCACCAACAGTATGGTTGCCGATTCAGTACACCTACCAACAAAATACGCATGAATTGTCTACGGACTAGAGAAATATGGAATATAAAATTATTTGCATTGAACTGATATCGTTCTTGTGGTAAAATTGATTTTTCCTATGTAATGAATCTAACGTAGCCTACGAGTATTGTTTTATTTCACAATTTATTATCGTTTTCACTGGCCTTCGCTGCATGTAAAACTTTAGCGACTAAAATAGCAGTGAGGTAAATTTACTTCAAAACTATTGTATGCAGTTATATTTTAATATCCAGGAGTCATATAAATATCCAGCTTGACAACTGGAAGACCCAAGCTGGTCGTATTAGCAACAGCGGCATGAAGCAAATAACTACTATTAGAATATACAAATCTATCTTATATGAAGTCTTGATTGTAGTACCACATAAAACGCAGACGCAAGTGTCTACTGCATAATGGACGACCAAGATTTTATATGCATTCTATATGTTTGTTGGGGTATTGAAAATATAATGATTCCATTGTTTTGTCACGTTGAATGTTGATAGCTTGCTGCTATTTTTATTGATATTTTCATTTTCATAAAGTAATATGAGGTTTTCAACGGTTATGTAATATATGATAAAATTAAACGTTGTAGGTTTTCCTGCATATTTATGTAGACGATGAAGAAAATGAAATTAATTTTTCGATAAAAATTAACTATTTTTGGTGTAAACAAATCTGTTGGTATCGAGCAGGCTTAGGCGTGTGGCATGGTTCCACCGGAAGATGGGAGAACTACTTTTTTTTCTGTATGAGATTTATGGATCACTTTTGAATGTAATACAGAAGCAAAATTGTTCTACTTAGTTTTTACCGCATAGTATGCTCTGAGACAGACAGACGAAGAAATAGTGTTGAATGCTATGTGAACTAGATAATCATTAACTTTACATAAATATTCTGTCAATAATTCGTAGTATATTTCATCAAAGTTAAAGAAAAACGAACAACACATAAATTCTCAGAGGATTTGATGATTAATATTAACAATTGTATGCTAATTATATAATTGTTAGTCCTAATAAGACTATTGTGTTAAATATTCTACTTTTTCAGAAACCATTGCGAAATATTTTCACACTTCGTAAATTTAACAAAAAATAAATAAATTTTATATAGAATATGGAGTGAGTATTTGATGAAGACTTTTAAACAAGTGTTTCCAACATGAAATGGTATCCTTATATGAATAAACAATAATTGATATTTCACTAACGCTTTTCATCTGACAGAGTGCAGTGTATCACAGTGAACTTACATTCGAATGTGACGGTTGTAGTAGCATCATGCGGAACTAGATGTCTATCTCTTGCAGTGCTAGTAAACAATAGTGTCACACACTATCGTTATATTTATCACATTTGATAAATATATCATTTTGCATTTGCATCCAATAATTTATCATTAAAGCGATTTTCTATGCCCAAACCTGACAAATGTCTTAAAAGACAACAAATATTTATAAAGCTTACGGTACGTTGCCTAGAAGATTAGACATGTATGCGTCTGTGCATGTATGCGCAATTACAAATGGTGTTAACTGATAAGTGAAAGAAGAAAAGTCTAAATAAGATAAGATTCAAATTATTTGACAGTTAAAATTTTCTCGGACATGCCACGTGTAATCAAAGCAGTTGTAATATTTCTCTATATTTTACAAAGAAACATTGGCAAAAATAGTAACACAAAATAATTACATATCTGCATTTTCAAATAAAAAAATTATTGAATCACTTACGCCCTATTGTACCATTTGTAATTGCATAACTAAACTTAAACATCTATTTGAGACCAGATGTCGTGAACCTTTACTCTATAGAAAATTTAATTAATTCAGTAATGAAAGCAATATAAAAATATTATTTATATAGATTTGAAGCATTGAGCACGGACTAAAATATCTACCGTTTTGAACCTCCAGGTGCTACTTTAGAGCAAGACGTGTAATTGATATAATAGCATCGAGCTTCAAATTTTTTGGAATTTGTAATTATTCTAGATGCGTCTCCCAAATTCACTACGCTAGTTGTTGCCCTACGCGCAATCAAACATAGCTTAGTTGCTTGACTTTCGCAAATTTATCTCATGCTGCAGAAATGTGTTATTTGTTATTTAATATAACTTGTGAAGCCAACACTCCTGTCTAATACAATGTGTGCGAGGTTGGTAGCAGTGAGGACTACAGTTCTGTGATTCCGTGACGTAGAATTACTTTGCGGTTGGATCCTCAGTAGGCAGCTGGTCTTCGTGTTCCCATAATGATGAAAAAGGAAAGTCGAAAGACACCAACGCGTATAGTTTGACTAAGCTGTAACTAAAATGTCGCTTTTCTGCCTATTTAGGGTAAGCAAACCTAAATTGACTGTCATTTAAGTAAGTGTTTGCTCTCAATACACACAGTAATGTACAAATAACAGAAATTTTCGCTGAGAAAGTAAAGGATTTTTCCTATAACCATAGTTTATGCCTCGGTGTAAATCTGATTTAGTTATGTCAGTTGCACTGCTCCACAAAAAGTAGAAAACAACGCAATTAAGTGTAAATCGTCTTATTTTTTCATGCAAATAGCCCGTAGGCGGTAGAAACGACAGGCAAAGTACAACCAACTCCCATGAATTTAGCCAGCGAAAAGAAGTTATGTCTCCATTCACTGTTAGTGCTAACATTTAAAAGGGATCATTAAAAATGCATAAGTTAGGAGCACACCACAATCTTTTACAAGCATTGTCTGCATGTACATGATGCTAACATCGCAACTTGCAATCATCAGGTACAGAATGTGAGAAGCTAGAAAGTAGGCAATTAAAACACTATAGAAGAACTATGAATATACGCATTTCACTAATGACTAGGAAAAGTTAGCTTACAAATAAATTGAGAAAAAATCCGTTGTTTTCACAACAATGGCTGCAGAGTGTCAGGTCTATCAAGCATCTTTTTATACAAAATTTTGAAAATGTACAGTAGATGTTGCGCATCTAGTAACAAACTATTGCAAATGTGACCAGGAGGATAAACCATAGACAGCAGGAACGGAACGTGCACAAATAGGTAATACAATTTAATTGTATCATTTATATGTATGGCGAAAGCTGAAATCAGTTAATGTTCGTGACTGCAAAGAAATTGTGCAGCCGACATTTCCAGTCAAGTTCAATGTATGCGAGACTGCTGGAGGTGAGAGCCGCATATCTAACATTGATTTCTATATATATTCAATACGGTTTGATCTACGATATTCAGTTTTCCGTCGTACTCTGATGATCATCATGGAAGGTCGAAACGCGTCAGTGCGTTGCGGCTGGCGGTAGTTTTGTTATGTTGTTCGACGACTGGTTAAATACAATGGGATTGGTGTTTACTTCAAGCTCGCAAACTTGATTTAAATAATTGTTACCACCACCCGCGCAATCAATTATTGTAAAATTGTATTGCCTATATATGTATATGTGACGAAAGCTGAAAACAGTTAATGTTCGTGACTGCATAGATATTGTGCAGCCGACATTTCGAGTCAAATACAATGTATGCGAGACGACTAGAGGTGAGAGTCGTATATCTAATTTTGCTTTCCATGTAAATTCAATGCGGTTTGATCCTCGCTGGTCAGTTTGCCGTCGTACTCTGATGATGTTCATGGAAGGTCGAAACGGGTCTGCACGTGTGACTTACGGTAATTTTGCTATGTCGTTCGACGACTGTTTAAATACAATGGGATTGACGTTTACTTAAAGCTCACAAACTTTATTTGAAGAATTGTTGCCACCACTCGCGCAATCATTGATTGTTTAATTGCATTTCTTGTATATGGCACGAAAGCTGCAGAAATTTAATGTTTGTGACAAAAGAGAAATTGTACAACTGACATTTCAAGCTCGTAAACTTGATTTCAAGAATTGTTATCATCATCCGCGCAAACATTGCTTGTTTGGTTGTTCAGAAAGTTGGCTTATTTCTTTTTTGATAGAAATAACTTCTATAGTCAAAATCTGGTTTTGCTACCATTTACGGTACTAATAAGCACTAAATATTATGAATATAGCAAAATAATTTGGGTATATTACACAAAAGAATTTAAGATCATTTTCGTTATAATGGTAACAAATAAAATCTGGGAGCGGGGCAATGAATTTCAGAAACACTTTGTAGCATACTAGTTGACAAACTAAAATGTAATTGCATTCGCGTGCCGGCTAAAACGGATTATATATATATATATATATATATATATATATATATATATATATATATATATCACATAAGATTGCAATTCAACTCCGTATGCGTCAAAATGGGTATCGTTTTGTGGATTTAAACTACTAAATTCATTGCTCTAGACATTAAAAACATGATCATATGTTACAGAAAGCTAACTAGAATTGATTTAAAAGAAAAATAAATGCGATAGTCTAGAGCATTTTTTTACTTTTTTCACAGACGAATTGATTGTTTGCAGTTTTTAGGTTGTGATTGTGCTTCATGAGACCTTGAAGAATTCGTATGAATTAAACATTAATGAGCATATATGTGGCCAAACTGTTTGGTGAATAATTTGGTTCTTAATCCAACATGGTCCTATGTAAAAATTTGATATAATAACTTTTAACAATGTCATTTCAATCGACTAATTAATTTATAATAATTGGCTCACCTTAAATGTCTGCGACGGACCTCCGTTAAAGCCTTGTAGCCATTTGACCGCGATGGTAGAACTAGTGCTGTTAACTTCTTGTGGTTTGCCTGGACGGTCAGGTTTCCTTGGCCTCACCAGCTTCACGAGGCCCGTTCCAGTTCCGCGAATGTTGGTCGCCTGTTATACAGTTTGTTAATGTAAAAATACGTAAAAATTTTTATGTCCAGGTATGAGTTTAACCATGTATATTTTACACAAGCTATTTCAACCCGTCTTTTCTACTGATTTACAAGGGAAATGAAAAAATTGAATTGATTTGGTTTCAGAACTGTCCACATAAATAGAAATATGTATGAATTTTATTGATGCAACATTTAAATTTTGTATTCAGCACTAACAGTTCAATTTCAACTAACCTCTGTAAATTTGTTCTTAATATTTTATTAAACTGGATTGAGAAAACCAATTAACGTGATTAATGATTATTTTATCATGGTTTTAACACTTCTTATGACGATTAAATTAACTACCTGATTATCTTCAACGTTATATATAAATATTAAACCGGATATCGTCACTTAATGCAAGCAACAAAGAGTTCTGCTTTTGCATATTCTTGAATAACCTCCAGAATATGCATGATTGGAATCAGTTTACGGAAAAATTCGCATATTACTTGATGTGAAATCAAGAGAACAACTAAATGCCCCAACGCTGTCAACGTTGTCAACGCTTCTAACGACCAAAGAAACAAGTGTCCGCAATGCTAAATATTCGTCACATTGAAGAAATATTTTGTAGTTTGTCATGCATCTGGAAAAGTAGAAGTAGCGTATGGAGAAAAAAATAAACATAACAAATTTGAGCAACATGAGTAATTTTGTTGAAACTAAAAAAACGTTTCTCCGCAATCGATCTAAAGAAAATCTATTTCAATGAGGTACACGCCTATAATATTTATCCATTTATGACTTTACATGTTCGTAGAGAAGAGGAGGTTGGAAGAATAACTGAGCAACTTAATACGCTTTATTTGATTGCACAAAGCAAGTATATGAATTAAGAAACGTTTTATGAATCCCTATATCAATTTTATCCTGCAAATTGATGATCCAATCGCATTACGCATCTAGACATCGAAATCTCTAGACATGGGATTTTACTGCAGAAACAAATAATCTCCCGTTTTCGATGTGCACCCGCGCGATCAGTGTTTGTTTAATTGTACTACACATGCAAATGAACCGCCAATTGTTAAGAGTTCGTGTCTGTATATAAATTTTGCGGCCGACATATCCCGTCAGATACAATGCATGCGATTTTAATAGAGGTGAGAGTCCCATATCTAGTGGTGCTTTCCGTCTTATAGATGCACTGCGGTTCGATTATCGCCAGTCAGTTCACCATGGGGCCCTAAAGTTGATCGTTGAATTTCGATATTCGTCAGTACGTGTGACAGAGGGGGTTTTTTCTGTTGTGTGACTCTTTAAATCTGGTGGGGTTGTTGATTATGTTTATCTCGCATACTTGATTTAACGAACTATAACTAGTTTCTTTGTTGCTATTTTGATTAGCAATGCGGACTTCCTTTGTTTGATCTTCGCTCAAAATATATCACAAAAAAGCAAAATTCTGTAGCTCAAACTTGCAGAGCCAAAGTGATAATTCGCTCATTAATTTACTTATGTTCAAATATTTATCTACCAATGTAAATGTATAGGCACATATTCTCAGTTAAATTTAACTAGCTTATCTTAATTTATGTAATAGATATAGCTTACCGAGTAAAAAAATTTTCAAATAAATCTGAGGGGTTATGCAAAGTTCTTTATGAACATGAAGTGTGATTTCATGAAGACATGCGTTTTGTATTAAGGTGCAAAACATCAGGAGGTAACATGATGACGCCCCAAATCCAATGCAACTTTGACGATACCATCTCTTATACTTATGGTATTTAAAAAATATATAATCAATTTCATATAATAACTTGCTATATTACATTAAATAGAACCAAAATAAAGGTTCTTTTATGGTTAATAATCCGTGTGTTCATTATTCCCATGAGATGCTTGTAATATACCAGGCGAATGATTTTTTTTGTTTTAGAAGCCCAATATCTTAGAACTATAAATGTTTCGGCTTATTGGAGCTCTTTTTAAATAATTACGAGCCAAGCATGCAATTACGTGTTATGGTGATTCCATAAATATGATAAATATTGGATAAAATGTCAAAATGCGTATAAATAGATAAATTTCTTTAAAAACAATGATAAAAGAACTTTGTGCATATTAAAATAAGTGAAAAAGGCTTTTTGTTACGTGTTTATGAAAAAAGTTCATAAATAGCATATTATTAACTCGTGCTCCTAAAAAACTTCGCACATATTATATTAAATTAATTTATCTTTTGTACACTACATTTTTAGTAGCATTATTTCATAAAAATGGCCTAGCTTTTTAAATATATTGGTTTTTCTCATTTATTTAACGATACTTATTAATATATTTAATTTTTAGAAAAATAATATATATATAAGGAATACTTTGATCGAAGACAATCCAAACAGGATCGTTTCTGAGTGCATCCTTAATAGGACTAAGAAGCTTGTAGTGTGTACAAGAGTAATTCATGCATATTTATAAAGATTATTTGTCTTAAATGATAACAGATTTAACGGAAAAGCAAATATAATCATAGTACAATATAAACGTCGAATGCGCGAGGCGTTTTAAATTGTGTTATGTTTAAGCGCATATTTATTGTTTAGATTTCATATGGGCAAAACATATATTCATAGAAACAATTTTTTTTAAAATCGCTGTATATAAGCGCTTCTGCTCCATCATGTCAATGTAGCTGGAAAAAAGTTTGTAGAAATTGTAAACAATTAAATTAGTTCAGAATATTTAAACAAAAATTAAGATTTAAATACCATTTGACTGTGGTCAAGGAAGAGCTCTGTTAATGACAGCGCATGAAAAAAATTTCTTTTGCACAGTTATAACCAGTTCTATACAATCGTATATTTATAAGAAAATACTTCAACGAAAGAATTCTAAATTATTGACTGAATTAGAAATATACACACGCGCATTTCTAAATTTGTTGTTCAAACATAGAAATGGTGTCATATTGCACAAATCAATCTTTCATAAGAAAACAGGTTCAGTGCAATATTTAAATTTAAAAAATACTGCCTCTTGTAATGAAAAAAGTGATAGTTGAGAAATTTTGTAATAAGGCGTTGCGTATTTGTTCGCCAGACTGTCTACAGAATGCGATGGACGGTGCGCGTAATACACCTACCACCTTTCATAGATAAGTATAAAATTAACGGCATAATAATACTCGTTTGCAAAGTTTATGTAGTAGAAAAGAAACCAGTGCCTTTTCACTTGCAATATAAAGTAGTAACTAGAAAATGCATCGCATAAAATATTGATTGTGTTCTGCATTGGCGTTCACGTAGTTTGCAGTCAATCTGTGCTTATTACACCATCTATCAAACTGCATTACCTAGTGTGAGAGCATAACAGTACTTGTGGACTATTTTATTTACTGCCTATTCAGTACAAGATTGAATCTACGTGTGTCGGAGCACAAGCCGTCTCTGAGTATAAGAAATCAGAATGGTGTTGCACGTACAACGAATGCCAGACTACTTGAGATGAGAGTTGTGTATTTAATTTGTTTTAACTTGACGATCGATTACCATTTAATCGTCACTAGTTCTCTGAATCTGAACGCAGAAGCTCGAAGTGTGCCAGTATATACGACTGGCGGTAGCGTTATTCTTTAGTTCGACTGATTATAGACAATAGGGTGTATGTTTATCCGAAGCTTGCGAACTTAATTTAAATAATTTTTAGCAGCACTCGCGCATTCCATAATTGTTAGGTGTAGTGTTAACTTTAATATTAGGGTTATGCTTGTGTTTAGGGTTCGAGTTATGGTTGTCACCACTCGCGCAATAAATATTTTTTAGTTGTACAACAGTTGAATCAGCAACGACCGGAACCTTAGACAGAATCCATACATAGGCCGTCTATTTTCCGTATATTATACTATTGAAAATTATTTGAATATCAAAACAACAACCACACGTCACTTACTAGAAAAATTGGGAAATTTTATGGACTAACTGGCACAAGATCTAAATAAATTTCTCTATTGTCGGTTTAGTAATTAACGACCTTACGTTAAACGAACTCATCCGAAGATTTGTAAAGCTCCATTTTTTCTACATTGTTAAGTAATTCAAAAAAAACTTTTTTATGTTGTACCTACATTTGTGGTCTCTTACAGGCTTCAATAGGTTAGTCTAACATTTGGTTTATTCAGACGTTGGCATATTTATCAGAGAAGCAGTTGGCATTAGTTGAACATAAAAAACTAATAGTATAACTTCGAATTGTGATACACCAACGCAACCATTTTAAATCTTAATTTAGACAAAGTTTATGAACATGCTTCTCTATTTGGTGGCTTCTTCTTTAGATAGACGACGTCCAAATCTGTGCCAACAGAAGCAATTTTATCATGTAGTGAAATTACTGTAGGCTTCCGATGTCCCATGCAAAATCTTCTTCAAATAAGCTTCTTTGATTCTAACACCGTAAACTGATGCATTTTGTATAATTCTTTCTCTGAATCGCTTTCTTTTTAGATTTATTTAATTTTTGTACTTCATTTCACCTGTAAATAAGATCCTGAGGTTAGGAAAAATCGCTCTTGCACACCATATTATCCGTTGCATAAATTCATAATTGGGAATAAATGTTATACATATTTGAAAATTAAACATCATTCTACGACTATACATAATATTAATAATGCTACTATGACAGATACAACTACTTCCGCTAATAATTTTTTCACTACTACTACTACTACTACTACTACTGCTACCACTACTACTACTACTACTACCACTACTATTACTACTACTACTACTACTTTTACTACTACTACTACTACTACTACTACTACTACTACTACTACTACTACTACTACTACTACTACTACTACTACTACTACTACTACTACTACTGCTACTACTATTACAGCTGCTGCTGCTGCTACTACTGCTACTACTACCGCAACAACTACTACTACTTCTACTACTAATATTATTTCTACTACTAATACTGCTGCTACTGCTGCTACTGCTGATGCTGCGGGTAATACTACTATTACTCTTACCACTACTACTACTATTACTAATAAAATTACTACTTTTACCACTACTACTACAACATCTATTACTACTATACATACTATTAATACCACTACTACAACTACAAACATTACTACAAATTCTACTACTACTAATAATAATACTAATACTACTACTGCTATTGCTGCTACTACTACTACTGTTATTTCTACTACTAATGTTACTGCGACTGACACTACTACTACTAATAAAAATACTAATACTACTGCTGATACTGCTTCTGCTAATGCTGTTACTACTACTCTTATTATTACTACTTCTACTGCTGCTGTCACTGGGCTTTCCACCACTTCTATTATTATTATTACTGCTACTGGTAATTCAACTTCCGCTATTGATATTGCTGCGACTACTACTACTTATATTTCTTCGTCCAACACTACAACTGCCACTTCTATTATTTGAATCGTTAATCATGATATATATATATATATATATATATATATATATATATATATATATATAAATTTGTAAATAAAGCATTTTACTATATAAAACAGGCAATTCATCAAGTATATTACAGTTAAATACTGTTTGTTGCGAAGAACTAATATATATGCAAGTATGTATTAGGTTTTGCGAACCTAGTAACAAATTAGTTCAGTTGTGACCGTCCTATTATTCCACATTCTTCTACCGAATATATAGTGGTTAAAGGGCGTAATACCGGCTCCTACTGATGAGTCGCCAGTAAGCACGAAACGAATGTGCATGAGATTATACTTTCCGTTCATGCTGCCTTTGGTTTATCCTTCTGGTCACAACTGAACTAATTTGTTACTAGGTTCGCAAAACCTAATACATAATTCATCAAGTAGACCGGTTTCATTCATAATGGAAACTCCTCAAGAAGTGTCCATAATTTTGCCGTGGACACGGCTATCACGGAATCTGTAACTCTACTCACTAGGTCACTCTGCTTCAATAATATATTTATAGATAGGTATGCTGTGTTAATGCGAATTCTTCGTTCTTTCTGCCTGGTACGAAAAGCTTTATGTGCTCTGTACCTTAACCAATTTAACTAACGTATCCATAAACGTAAAAAGGCATGCTCACAAACATTCAGTTTAAGTTTCCTGTTGTTAAATGTGCAAGGTGAAACAGACAACGAAATTTTAATGTGTGCAGTTTTTATTTAACACAAATGGGCGAAGTCAGAATTTATTGATCATTTCGTCGAATTTTATTTGTAAATCTGTGAATATACGAGGAGTGATGGTTATAACCCTGGGAATAAAAATATTTATTGGTTTTTCCTTTTTAAAATATTTGCCTATTTTATTTTTAAACATCTGCTTTGTTTGTTTTCTGTTAATTATTAGCAGGAAGATGTTCTTTTACATCAGAACTATTATTCGTAAACTGCCAATTTGCCATAATTAAGTAAATTAAACATGAATTTTGCGTGCTACAACAATTATGTTTACAAAACAAGTCTTCTTGTAACAACGTGCTATTTAAATGTGCAAGGAAAATGTGACATAGTTCTTTGACAGTCAGAAAACACTCACAGGACTGTCGTTTGAATATGCAAGACCAAAAGTATATTTTGCTTGTTGTTTTAAATTTACTCAAGTTATTGAAGTTTATGCTAAATAAAGGCGAAATTAAATAATGCATACACATTTAGCTTAAGTTGTCTACAAACACTTAATTAGAAATAAATAATTTAATCCGCATCATATCTGACAATGCTAAGCATAAAGATTTCCAATAACATAGTTGTACTAAATTTCTACTGCTTTCCAACGTTCTCGGGCTAAGGTTGCAAGATTGCATCTCTAGAACAGATTAAATAAAATCAATTGACAAAGAGAAAAGCGATTCCCGAATTTATTAATTTAGTATGAATAAATTTCGGTTGATAACTTAAAATCATCTTACATTTATCCATGTTGCCATCTTGTCATAAACGCCTAACGCATTATGTACATATATTTGTCAGTATAAAATAATTTTCATGGTGTTGAAATGGCCCTGTCAGCAGCAAATTCTGGCTGGTACGTTATAAATTCTGAATAAGCATGAAAACGGTCTGCTGGATGAATTGCCCTTTCCACAATATACATACTTAATTTATGCTTACAAATGTATGTATATAACAGTTCAGGTATTTACATCAAGTTCGCAACCTTGATTAATTTAACTGTTATCACCGCACGCGCTAGTAACGTTCGTTTATTTGTATCAACTTCATTTTAACTTTTACATATCTTGATGCAGCACGCGATAGCCCATAGAATCTTTTGTAAATAAATGGAGTAGCGCAAAGGATCCTTTACTTTGCTTCGAAACGAAGGCCATAATTCTATTTTCACTCGTGTTTTAAGTTTAAAACAATTACCGCCGCTAGCAATCAAAAATAATCAATGGCTTAATGATGTATAACTAAAATATGTTGTTCAGTAGCGGACAGACACTTTAACTGATGCATTCATCCAACGAGGCGAAGCTTAGATGAGCCGGTGGCAATCTCGTCAAAGAAACAAACTTCTTCAGCGATGTTCAAATGAGCCGCTCTGGATGGCTGGCTGAATATTTTGCACAAAATTAGAGAAAACATTTTCAGTACTCCTGAGGTCGCAATGTCAATCTTTGACGGTGTATACCTTAAAAATTGTTTTAAATTGTGCAGGGTTGTCATTATATATTTTAATACCTCCACTGACTATTGCATGTGTCTGTATGACGCTCGTATATCGGTAAAAACTTTATTCAATTGCATTTAAAAGTGCACAGCGTATATGTTTTCGTGATGTATGGGTTCTCTTTTTTCCCGTCACTCTTAAGCCTTCTGCATGTGTACTGTCCATCGAAAGTGTTCCGGTACCATGTTTTTCGCAAAGTATCGAAAAGAAAAAATAGGAAATCTATTGGCAAAAATTCTATACTATGACCTATCAATGTTAAGAAAGTTCCAGTACAGAACAATTATCATGAAATTCTTAATGAAGCAAAAATTCTGCATAAAAAAGAGCAAAAACGCAGTGATGCCATAATAAATTTAAGGCTAATAAGTGTAAATTTATCATAATAAGGGTTTCACATTCTCGAATAACTAACAGACGAATTGTAAAAGCGGTGACTTTTTCAATTAAAAGGACCAACACTCAAAAATCGGACACTAAAATACAGTAGTATATTTTTGAACCTATAATATATGGTTAGAATGTTATGCAACTAAACTGGTAGTTTACTGAGGAATCCAAAATTAAGGACATCTACGAAGAAGCAAAAATATCTAAAGAGTGAACATATCCGCAGCAGACGAACACAATGTTTAAAACAACTCCATTCCAAATCAAGACATATGAAGAAGCCGCTTATTGCTGAAGCAAATTATTTCCATCATAATTGTTTTCCGTCAAATGATCCGAAGAAATCAGTACATTATAATGGTATGAAATGTTTGATATTCTGTACGAGTATATCGTAGCATAGTTTTAAATGCGTCCATGAATCGAGCTATTTGCTTTACTTTGTAAACAAACTTCCAATTAAAAACTGGTTTTCGTAAAACAGTGTAAAATTACCGCCTGTCGCACGCACTGCCGAATTTAGACTTTCCATGATCATCATTGGAGTACGACGGTAAACAGACTTGCGAGGATCGATCCGCATTGCATATATATGAAATGAAAAATTAGATAGGCGGCTCTCACCTCTAATAACCTCGCAAACATTGCATTTGACTGTTAAATGCTATTTGTTGAGGAGAACTAATATATATATGCAAGTATGTATTAGGTGTTGCGAATCTAGTAACAAATTAGTTCAGTTGTGACCAGAAGGATAAACCAAAGGCAGCATGAACGGAAAGTATAATCTCATGCACATTCGTTTCGTGCTTACTGGCGACTCATCAGTAGGAGCCGGTATTACGCCCTTTAACCACTATATATTTGGTAGAAGAATGTGGAATAATAGGACGGTACAATCTCCTAGACGAATGTGTAAACCTGCAATAGTGAAGCAAACATAACCTAAAGTCAACGACAATGCGACTTCAATGCTAATTCACACTATATAATATATATACCGAGTCTGTAAAGGATACTAACACTATGGCTATTGTGTTAGTAACTGATACCTTTTTTTGAAATCGATGAGCACCGGATACTAACACTATGGTTTCCGAGTCGGTACATGATAACAACCTGATGGATATAAATTTATGCTAAAGTTCACCCAAATTGAGAATTACTACTATTTCCGAACACCTGTTACTCCAGTTAAACCATACACTCTGGACTTAATCGATATCAGTTATCACATTTCGCGGTAAGCATGACATCATTCAATTCAATATATAAAGCAGTTAAATACTGTTTGTTGCGGAGAACTAATATATATGCACGTATGTATTAGGTGTTGCGAACCTAGTAACAAATTAGTTCAGTTGTGACCAGAAGGATAAACCAAAGGCAGCATGAACGGAAAGTATAATCTCATGCACATTCGTTTCGTGCTTACTGGCGACTCATCAGTAGGAGCCGGTATTACGCACTTTAACCACTATATATTTGGGTGAGGAATGAGGGATAATAGGACAGTACAATCTTCTAGACGAATGTGTAAACCTGCAGTAGAGTAGCTAACAACGTATAGTCTCGACAATGCAACTTCAACGCTAACTAACTCTATACATATATATATATATATATATATATATATATATATATATATATATATATATATATACCGAGTCTGTAAAGGATAATAACACTATGGCTATTGTGTTAGTAACCGATACCAAAATTACTGTACCGAAAAGGTACATTGTACTAACACTGTGGTTGCCGAATCTATACATGGTACCAAAATGATGGATATCAATTTTTCTAAAATTCACCGAAATTGAGAATTACAATTATTTCTGAACACCTGTTACTCCAGTAAATCCATACACTCTGGCCTTGATCGATATCAGTTATTACATTTCGCGGTAAGCATGAAAACATTAAATTCAATATATATATATATACATATAGTGTATATTACTTTTACAATAATTGTTCTCGTCCATTTAACTTCTCTGTATTGAATTCTTTCCTCATTTCACCATGTCCATAGTAAGTAAACAGTATAATAAGCTATTTAAGAATTATTCCGTTGCGCGGGTGGTTATAACAATTCTTTAAATCAAGTTTGCGAGCTTTAAGTAAGCACCAATCCCATTGTATGTAACCAGTTGTCGAACAACATAGCAAGACTGCACGCACTGACGCGTTTCGATATTCCATGGTCATCCTCAGAGTACGACGGCAAACTGACTAGCGGGGATCAATTTTATTCCCATTTGCTCTACTCATGTAATCGTATAAGCAATTTGATATATTCATTGTACCCTTCTTATGTGCAAAAACAAAAAGAAATTTTATCAGATATAAGAAAATTTTCTTTCTTATATCTGATAAAATTTCTTTTTGTTTTTGCACATAAGAAAGGTACAATGAATTTTATTAAAGCTCGCATTTCAAAAGAATTTGATATATATACTTGTTAAAGATCCTACGAAGATTCGCTTTTTAATTATTTCATGTTTGCCCATTCTTTTGACAAAGTTTTTCTTTAATATACTTTGTGGTTCTTATTTGATTTAATGGAAATTTTGCGACCTCATTCGGACATTGTTTCAACGAGGCCCGTATTAATTACTTCGTACAACCAATCTTCTCATTGCTGGTTTGAGACATAATGAGCCACAGATGCAAGTGCTTTTCTATCATTTTCGATTAGCTGCAAAACGATTTCATCCTTGGAATTCGGTAAGGGCAATTTAGTTTAACGCACTATAAACAGAAACATAGACGTTATGATTGTAAAAAATATTTAACACTCACTTTGTCAAATGTATCCGGTTTCTATTTCACTGTTAAATTTTATGTGACAAAATTTTTTTAATGATAAACAGTATGTATATAGTCTCGTAAATCGTAAGTTTGTTATATAAATTCTTACATCTGCTTTGCATAAACTCAGATGTACAGACTTTCACTTTCAATCAAACAAAAATCAGACAAAATTACTTTAAATTTCTTCCCCTTGGTTTAACCGGTAATGCAAGATCTGCCTTAGTAGCATTCTGTTAGATTGAAGATTGCAGGAAAAAATGTGCAGAATATTAGCATGAACTTATAAAGTTTAGCGCCAATTTTCAAGAATGATTTCTTAGATGAAACTAATATATTTGTGATTTCTCAGCTTACAGTTTATTTTTAATGACCAACAGTATGAAACAATTGACTGTTCCGATATGGGCTGTGCATAAGTCGTATTACTATTTGGCTTTTTAAAGAGCTTTAAAGAAAAGAACCAAAGGTCGTTGCATTGCCTAAAACTATCCAAACTATGAAGCCAACATTTTTATGATTAGTGAAGGCCAAATTGAACGGGATTTTTCACTACCTAATTTAACAAGATAGCATTTTACTATAGACCTAACTTTAAATATTAGTATCACAGCTGCAAGAAAACTGTCTGGGATAAACGAAGGAAAACGAACAAAAACAACAAAGTTTCATCGTCTGGAAAGCGGTAAGTAGCAAACTGGATTCTGTTTTTTTGGGCCGAAATGTGTGATTGTATTTACATTTGACACCTTTTGTCAAAAAACTTATATCTAACTTTAATAGAGTATGTAAAATCTTTATGTGTTTTTATAGAATGCTGATCCAAGTGGGTATATGACACCTTTCCATCAAACTTGCTTCCTCCTCACCCAAACAAAAACCAAATTTATGCGTTGCTTAAAAGTAAAATATTTTTGCGAAACTGGATTAATCGAAATTACCTGATCTGCGTTTTGACTATCACTAATACTGGAAAACTACCTGCGTTAGTCAAAACGCAGATCAGGTAGTTATGCCAGACTGTCAAAATCATAAAGGAAAAAATGCTTTTGAACATTATTCTAATAGAAATGAAGCTAAGTTGAAGTTTAGACTTAAAAAGGGTGTGTGTGTGTGTGTGTTTGTTAAAGATAGAAAGAGTACGATATGCTTAAATAAGAATAACACAAAATGTAGCTAATTGGGCAATAAAAGTGATTTCAACAAAATTGCCATTAAAGCGCATCATGGCTGGGATTGCTCAGCCGTCAATATGAGATGTCATACATATGTGGACCTGTGCCGAATTGCACACGTCACCATCGGTGAGCAGCGAGATGTCAGCGTGTAAGAAATAATGAACACGTAACACAGTGGATGAAGTGAAATGGAAAATTGACGCAGAATCTGCTTTTACACTGTGCTTTCTTCAGTGTTATCATAATTCTATTTAAATGAATAAAATGTAAGGCAGGCGGATATAATTACACTTTTGCCTATTGTGAAACATTTTTCCATAAAACGTGATGATATCAGTTTTAGACAGGAGGTATTTTTTGAGAAACAGTGAAACTAAAATGGGGTTTTTATCCCAAGCATACTATTTTCATAGCAATTTAATCCGTGATTTGCTGAACGTTATACTATCTTCACAATATTTTTACTAGTATGGAACAATTTATGCGTCCAACTTAGAACTTTACTTTTTCAACAAAACGCATGTGCTTACAAGATTTTTGTTACATAATCTATTGCTTTTAATCATAATATGATTTAAGTTATAAATTTATTGAACATTAGGTCCCAGCTTAACAAACGTTTATTATTTAACATTGAAAGGTAAAAATCTTACTTCTCTCTCTCCCCACTCCATCTCTCTCACTCTGTCTGTCCCTCTGGAAAGGCATATTTTTTCAGCGAAAAGTGAAGTAGCTAACTTTCATTTATCCCGCAATGATATCAACGGGATACCTGCACGTAGGCCACTTACAGTTAATATTGCGTTTCAAAGACAACAGCGGCCAATCATCTGACATTTCTTCTTCAAATATATAGAGGATTGTAGTGTGAAGCCGTCTCTTACTGATGAGTCGTCACTATGAACGAAACTTAAGTGTACATGAGATTATACTTAAACGAACATTAGTAGCAGGGTGGTGATAACAGCTGATTAAATCAAGATTGTAATCTTAATATAAACACCTGTCCCATTATGTACATATATTTGTCAGTATAAACGAAGTATTTTATAATGTAGAAAAAAAGTTCATCCTTATTTGGAACTCATCACGTTATTTCCAGAATTTGCCGCGGACACGGATCGAGCTTGGGCACGTCTTCTTCGGCATTTGTTGTTCTAACCAATGAGCCACACTGCAGCAGGTTGGATTAATTAAGGTTAGAAGTTATAATGAAGGCTAGAACAGATTTAAAAGTTACCTATGCAGTAAAGACCATTGCAATATTGTAAACAAAAATGCGATATGATAAGTAAAACTGTATTAAAAAGTACTAAGCTCATTTCGGGAACCTATATTAATAGTTACAGTAAGGTGATAAGAAATAAAGAATGGATATGTGAAATAACCATAAAATAAATTGTTAATTTTTCCTACCAAATTTAAGCTAATCCTAATTCAACGTTCTTACTCAATTACTGAAGGGAGTGTCCGATTTCTATTCGTACAATCTTCGTTTTACATAACCATTTATTGCGGTATTGCAAATCGAGTCTCTTGAACTAAATAAAACTGTTTCATTCATAATTTTAACGCTTGATTAAGTTGAAATAGCTTCCCTATTTACTATTATCTATTCATTAAAATCACGCACACACACACATTTATATATATATATATATATATATATATATATATATATATATATATATATATATATATATATATATATATATATATGTGTGTGTGTGTGTGTGTTAGGAATTCGACGACCGCCTCGGTTAATTGCGTGCCACATGTCTACTGTGTAACTTGCAAGATATTTGACATCAAAATGATCATAATTTCATGCAGATATACTTTCCCTTTATAACAGCTAGATACTTTTTGTGACCGAGAACTAATATATATGCAAGTATGTATTAGGTGTTGAGAACCTAGTAACAAATTAGTTCAATTATGACCAAATTCGGCGTGAACGAAAAGTATCATCTCGTGCACATTCGTTTGCGATTACTGGCGACATATTAGTAGGAGCCGGTATTACGCCCTTTACAAATTATATAATTGGTCAAGGAATGTGAGCAAATAGGACGGTACAATCTCCTAGACGAATGTGTAAACCTGCGGTAGTGAAGCTAACATAATTTAAAGTCTTGACAATGCGACTTCAACGCTAACTCACCATATATATACAGACAGACAGACAAAACAACAAATAGAAATAAATGCGAGTCAGATTTGTTACCACTAGCATAATCAATTGAAAACCCAGAATGTATATAAATGAATGATTTTAAAGCGATGTTTAGTTTTCACGAAATAAATGGCCTTTATCCACTTTGTTATTAATGTGTTTTTTCTTCCTAATTAGAAATATACTGTGTAATATTCGAAGGCAATGGACATGGTAACAACACGATTGATTTCAATGTATGCAATAGTTAACCAAAATTGAGATTAACAACTATTTCTAAACATCTGCTACTCCCGTAAATCCATACACTCTGGCCTTGAGCGATATCAGTTATCACATTTCGTGGTAATCATGACATAATTCAATTCAATATATAACGGTTAGATATTGTATGCATTTAAATTTTCGGTACTATAATGTTAGTATCGGGTACTGACACAACAGGCATAGTGTTGTTATCCTTTACAGACTCTGTATACATATATTATATAGAGTGAGTTAGCGTTGAAGTCGCATTGGCGAGACTTTACATGATGTTACCTTCACTATTGCAGGTTTACACTTTCGTCTTGGAGATTGTATCGTCCTATTTTCCCACATTTGTCACCCAAATATATTGTTGATAAAGTGCGTAATATCCGCTCATACTGATGAGTCGCCACTAAGCACGAAACGAACGTGCACGAGATTATACTTTCGTTCATGCTGTTTTTGGTTTATTCTTCTAGTCATAATTGAACTAATTTTTTACTAGGTTCGCAACACCTAATACATAATTGCATATGTTCCCTTTTAATTAACATAATTGGGAACGGCTTCAAACATGTACATGAGGATAAAGCTGTTACATGGAATTTCACGCACTTCTGGTAAGTCTAATATTTCAAATTTCTTTGGGTTGTAACGTGTATTGCTCCGACTTATTTATTGCTTTACCGAGTGTTGTATAATGTATTTTGACGCCCCTGATATTGTTATTCTGTGTATTTTGGAGTCCAGTGTTACTATGACCATACGATTCTCCTTCGATATGCCAAACTTAATATAATTCCAATTCGGATGAAATCGAATAGCAAAACTCATCATTGCTGCATCAAATTCGATTATTCTTTTTTCAACCCCAGCTTAACGTAATACATAAGACATGAGAAAATGCAGACGAACTGGAGCACACAGGCTTAGAAACAGTAAAAATACATTTCACTTGGAAAATTTTATTTAAAAAATCACAATTTGAATTTACATAACTGAAAGCTATCCGAATTTTCATGTGTGTCTAGGCTTGTAGGCGTAGGTGTACGTGTAAGTTATTGCACCCGTAAAATGGATGTTATACGCAACGTCCATTCAAATAGAAGATTTGGGTCTGTTTAATATGGCAGCCCGTTACGCGGAAATCACTTGAAACAAAGGTTTGTCCAACAGAAGTGAAAAAAATGGAATAATACGCGTACTAAATTGCATGTGTCAATTTATTGTCTCGATTTTTAAGTGTTACAAACTGAGCAAAACGCGTTATCAAAAAGGAAGTGAACAGAGTGTCGCAAGGTTTATATTTGTGAATAACGAATAAAGACAGTATTCTTGAATTGTTAACCTATAGAACCACACGTTTTTTACACATGATATATGATAAATTTGACAAATTTTTCGACAATATTGCAAACCAATAAAAGTTCGAAGTGTGTTCACGCTAAAGAACATCGGTTTTACAAGACATATAAAAAGCATTTACAACCTGATAGGCGTATGCACATATATGAAGGCGGCTAAATATTCTACCACGTATGCATCGTAAAGATAGTACGAAAAAGAAAATAAGGTGAAGCCAGATTAATTTTGGAATATATTAATAACTAGTTATATAAATGCAAACCGGTAGACACAAAGTGAAGAATCTCTATATACATACAAATTTAAAGAATAATGTTAGGATGATTAAAATTATATATATATATATATATATATATATATATATATATATATATATATAAAAACTGTGACTCTTTCCCAAATTGTTTAACAAAATTATTGGCTTTGAGGAGTAGTGCCAGCCAATTCTGATGACACGCCATTAAAAAGGAAATGCATGTGCGCTTGAAGCCAAACCACTTTTCATGTTAACGGCTACATCATTCTAGTGAAAGTTGAACTAACATGTTACTAGATTAGTTATACCTAATTCATGAATACAAACAGACAGGAAAACATAGATTTTTGGGTATAAATATAAGCATGTGAAAAGATGTCTATATTAATGAATAGACAAAAAGGTAAATAGATAGATCGATATACATATATATATATATATATATATATATATATATATAAACAAATAGGTGGATGTATGTATAGAAAAATTCGATAGAATAGATAGATGGATACATTGACGAATGGATTGACTGATGGATGAATGGGTATGCAGAAACAAATACACGAATAGAAAAATAAGAACGAGTAAGTGGAAGAATGGATGGATTGACAAATGCAATTTATATTTATATAATTTAAAAAAATGTATAGATGTAAATGTGCATAAACCAAAGTACTGCTTTAACTCGATATACAGTATATTTATAAGAAAGTCCAGTGAAATTGGATAGATAGGTGTACAAAGTAACGAGTCTTCAGCATAGTTTTTGCACTTTTATTTAAGAATTGTTGTAAAAATAACAACATTTGCTTATTTATTATAAGATGCTTATATATTTTTTTATCACTTTTGAATCAATTCATAGTGGTTTAGAATAATCTTATCATCATGTAGAAAACTCTAATTGGTTTTCTTATGGTATAAACATCACAAGAATCGTGGCGCCGAAAGTATCAGCTAATAGGGGCTGACGAAAAATCGCCATACAAAAATGATAATATTGAGACAAAGTTTAAAAAGTACAAAAGTTCTCTCTATGAAAATCAATTGAAATTTCTCGGCGAAACATTTTACACGTCTATGGAAAATATATTATCTTCATGTTGTGTATGTTATATGATGTTATTTGCACTGCCAGGGTAGCTTATTCAGATAATTATAATAAAGTTTATTTAAATCAAGATTACGATCTTGATATAAATATCAATCCCATTATATATATATATATATATATATATATATATATATATATATATATATATATATATATATATATATATATATATATGTAAGAACAAAACAACGTACTCCATGGAATAACATTTATTAATAAATCTTATTTCTACCAGTATCTACAGCCATTGTTCTGGATTCGTTAGTATATATATATATATATATATATATATATATATATATATATATATATATATATAAATTTTCCAGTATAAATTAAGCATTATATAATTTAGATGAAGCAATTCATTCAGGAGACCGGTTTCGTCATTTTTGGGAACTCTCGAAGTACCGTTCGGAATTTGCCGCGTGCAGAGCTTATACTTGGGCACGTCTGCTTCGGTGTCTGTGACTTTAACCATTGAACCACCCTGCCACAGCTACACACAATACTTATTTATATACTACTTAATGTGTCTTGTAAGGCCTATATGGCATTCCTTTAGGACTAAAGTTTCAATTAACCACCCCAAATCTGTTAATATAAAATAGACATCATACTATCTGGGAAGGTGGTACTGAATTGATCATTGGTATGATGAAATGATTATTGGTTTCGCGGGTGGTGAAAACAATTATATATAAAACATGTCTTGCCATGTTAAACATTAAAAAATTTAATAGAATCATTACATGCCAAATTTAGCATGAATAACACATGTAATATTGTTAACAAAGATTGACGTGCTTACTGTTTACATATCAGTAGTGGAAGTTTAAAATCATCACAAATAATTGGGCATTGTGTATTAGGATATTCCGCTTTATTATCAGATTCCGGAAGGGTAGGAAAAACAGCACAATATCAATTTTACTATAGTGTTACAAGGAATTTTTAGCAGTGGCATTTATATTCCACGCAAAAAATATTACAATAGAAATAAAAAAGTCAAAAATCGAATTTAATTTAATATCGTACCTGACAGTAGTAGTTGGCAAATTCATCACTAGAGACGCGAGCCAATAACAGTGTAGCTCTATACAGACCAGTTTGTACCCTAGTGACACTGTACTGCACGTGTCTGCCTTCTGACAAGCTTGTATTGAATGGTTCACGAAGCCACGTAACAGTTGGTTTCGGCTCGGCTGCAATCATGCACGTTAAACTCGCATGACTGTCAATTTTGCCTGGTTGGTTTGCATCCTCTTGAGTACCAGAGACCGCCGCTGAAGATGTTGATGAGGAAGACGGTAGAGATTTGTTTGCATCATGTGACGAAGCCTGAGCCGGCGCAGCAAATGCCCACCTTCCCGACACTACAATTTGTGGGATAACTGATTTATGGTGACAAAAATGAAAAGGAATGCACAAGTAATGAAATATAATTCTTCGTTATATATATATATATATATATATATATATATATATATATATATATATATATATATATATCTGAATCTTAAATGAAAATTATTTTTTTTCGGAAAAAACCATCTTTTCTTCCATATCTACATTTCAAAATCACGTCATTATTTGTATTTTCATAATATACACTGTTTAATTAATCCATTAGGACAACAGTGGAAAAATGATGAAATCGGTGATGTGAGAAATGTGCTTTACCTGAACATAAATTAATTCGTGAAAATGACGGGCGTCTTGCTCGGGCTTTACAAAAGAAATCAACTTCAGTCTCGTAAACTTGATTTAAATAATTGTTACCACCAATCACGTGATCATTTCTTGTTTAATTGTTTAATCAACGCATATGTGACGAAAGCTGAAAATAAATTTTGCAGCCGACATTTCCATGCTAATAGAATGTATGCGAGGCAACCAGTGGTGAGAGCGTCATATCTAATTTTTATTTTAATATAAATTCGTTGAGGTCTGCTCCTCGCTAGTCAGTTTGCCGTCATACTTTGATGGTGACCATGGTAGGTCGAAACGGTAGGCTTTGCTCTTTTGTTAGACGACTGGTTAAATACAATTCGATTGGTGTTTACCTGAAGCTCGAAAACTTTATTTAAAGAACTAAGCGAACACTGATGGTTTTTACTGGAAATTTGAGCACTGCAATCTCGTATATGCATGTGTCTACAGGTAGTAATGAAGTCGACTGCGTATCAAGTCTTCAGTAATGCGAATTAAAAGCCAAACAACTATTTATAGTAAGTAACATACCTATAAAATTTAGCAAAACTCAAGAATGCGACTTCTTTGCAATATCGTAATCAACAAGATAAACTGAAACGCCAACTTCTTAAAAAAATCCCACTTAATATATACCATTGGAACGGCTCCTAGTTTAATTGAAAATCAACTCAAAACAAATAATCTCGATCGTCAGAAAAAATTTCTATTTGACTTGTCAAAAGTTTAAGAAGTATTTGTGAAAGCATAATATTACACTGTTTAGACATCAGTTCTGATAATATTAAAAAAATATTTAAAAAATCAGTGAGAAAAGTGAATATAAAATGAAAATCTCTGACTATCCATCAGGATGTTTGATTTTTTCAACTGAAAATGGGCCAAACATGCGACGTGACTTAACGGGCAATTTATTGTAACGATATAACCAATTTAACGGTTTAACTGAATAGTTAAAATGTTCAAACTAAAGTTTTTGCACGCGTTTGAAAATATTTCTTTTCTGTCAAAATAATTATTCAATACTAACACGAAAATATTCTGGATATTTGTTGATTAATATTTAAATCGACACGTTCGTCAACGTTTACAAAATCCGTGCTCATTATTGCAATAATAAAATTATATCTAAGCAACCAACTAAAAGAGTTAAAAGATGTATTATTTTGTTTCTCAGTGCTGTCCTTTTCGTTTCGGATTTGACCGCATTTTTCTTGTGCGGGACAATTGTTAGCACTCATAGGTCGGCAAAATCTTGAACCTTTTATCTTTTCAGATGATGTAATTTTTGGCCTCAGTTGATGGGTTCTCACTTGTCCCTTCTCCTTTAAGCCTTCAATTAGCTGATTTTCTGAAAGCGCTTTAGGATCAAGATCCGCCATTGATCTTTTACCTATATTTCGAGACGTTATTTCCAGTCTCATCTTCAGGGTTCACACAATACGCACAGGAGTAAAACACAACTTGTGGCAAATGTGGTATCCTCATTCAAGACATATATATATTTATATATATTTTATTTTAATTGTCTTCCTAATATCCGGTCTTATACCTAGTCTCTAATACTCAAATGTATACAAAAACTTATCCCTGTCCCCCTCTGCGCACACATCTACCTATAAACATGTGTATTTTAACTATAAGCACACCTAATGGATTGACATACACGCCTATCAATGATGTCTATATTTTAATTGCTGTACCGGACGCATAGAAAGATCAACAAATTTTGAATTCTATATTGCTGTAATCCTCACCTGCCCCCCAGTTCACCTAATTGCATCCGGCTTGCAATCGGTTATATACAGGGAGATTAAAAAACTATTGAAACTCTATAGAGTATTATTCTATCATTTTGACAAGACCGAATACGGAAGTTACACTAACTAAATCGTTTTTCCACTCAGTACACATTTATACTCAGATCCTATATGAATTAGTTTCTGTATTAAAATATCGTATATATCTATATATATAGATAAACATATAAGCAACTATGTGGGTTACTCCCACATCTTTTATAAATATCTATATATCTAAATATAACTATACCTACGTGTATACACTATATATATCAGCAATCTTTTATATTTTAATTTTATTTTTACTTATATATTTGTACCCACATCTTATAAAATATCCATTTATACATATGTCCACACACTATCTATGTATATATATAGATAAGCATATAAGCAACTATGTGGGTTCATCCCACATCTTTTATAAATATCTATATATTCATCATCATATATATGTATATATATATATACGTGTATATACCATATATATAATATGAATCTCATACAAGCAACACTGTGAGTCCCGCAACGGATAAATTATATCAGTAAAACACTTTTATATATCTATTTTATTGTCTATCTATATACTTCTATATATATATATGTAGATATATGTATCTATAAGCAGTTGAAATAGGTTCTTTGAAATTCAACCACTTACAATTTATATGTATATATAAATATCAAAGCATATCTATCTTCCCGTCTACACCTCATATATATATATATACATAATGCCTATCTCAATTCACAAAAGCAACCATGTGAGCTTTTCCCACCTTATATATAAAATCTAAATATTCTTCTACATATATATTGTGAATATCTAAATAAGCATTTAAGCAACCATGTGAGTTTACCCCACATCTTATATGAATATTTAGAATCATCCATATATATGTATTTGCAAAATATAGATGCCCATATTTGTTAAATATATTTAGATAAATATATAAGCAACAACGTGAAATTCTCTCACATCTTATATAAATTGAAATGTTCATCATATATATACATATATAACTATAGCCATATTACCGCCCTCTAACTCCATCTAATTCGTTCTGTTTTTCCCCTTTCATAGTCGTGGTCTCTTATTTAGATTTATTGTTAGCTCTGATTCCTCTAATCTACGTTTCTTTCCATTAGAGAAGGCTTCATTGAATATTGGGCCTAATGATTTTTCTACACATGTCATATTCATGACGTTCATTCCTGATTTTATTTCAATTGATTCTCTAATCAACCTGGTTAATCTATTTCGGTTACATAGTGAAATCCGTTTACAGCCGTCCCAGTTTATTTGATGACCTGACTCCATTGAGTGTCTGGCTAGATCCGATCTATTACTATGTCTGTATTTGCATGCAGTCTTATGTTCACCTCTACGTACCTTTATTGGACGCATGGTTTCACCTATATACCTAAGATTGCAATCTTTACAAGGTATCTCATAAACCCCTGATGTGTTAAGAGGTTCTATTTTTTCTTTTTGATTCGGTAACTTATTGCCTATTGTAACTGTTTGTCTTAACACTGTTCTTATGTTGTATTTTGTTGCTAATATCCTAATCTTTCTACTTAATTTGGAGTCTGGTAGAACCAGAGTTCTGTGCTTATCTTCATTCTGATTATCTAAATCTCCTGTCCGTTTCTCCTGTGTTATTCTTCTCTTAAATCGCAATAATGTCTCCTTTATGATTTTCTCAGTTAATTTTTCCGGATAACCATTTATCCTGAATATTTCTTTCAATTTCATTAGTTCTTTATCCCTATATTTTAAATCCACTATTTTAAGACTTCTTATTATCATAGATTTTAGAATGCCTATTTTCATCCCAAACGGGTGATTAGAGCAATAATTCAGGAGGATACCAGAATAAGTATCCTTCCTATAAATATCTTTCTCTAATGTCTGACCCATTCGTTTTAATTTTACATCTAGAAACGATAATTCTTCTTTGTTTTCTTTTTCCAATGTGAATTTTACCTCTCCCAGTTGATTAGCTAAATACAGAAAATTCTCCAACTCATTGTCCCCGTGATTCCAAATTAGGAAGATATCATCTAGGAATCTTAAATATAAGCATGGTTTGAGGGGAGATCTAAGTAGGAGATTTTTTTCTAAATAATGCATATAAATATTAGCGACTGGGACTGATAATGGTTGTCCCATAGGAACACCTTTAACTTGAAGGTAGAATTCATTTCTAAATATAAAGTATGTAGAGGACATACAAATTTTTAACATTTCCATAATACTACTTAACATCATTTTACTCCCTTCTAGTATTTGAGGGTATTCAGTTAGGCAACATTGGACACACTCTAATGCAACCTGTACCGGAATGTTCGTATACATAGATACCACATCCAGGCTTGCCAGTTTATCATTCTCTAATAATTTATATTTACTAATAATATCCGTAAAGTGATAAGTATTTTTTAATGTATAATCTAGAAAATAGGTGTATTTTCTTATTCTATGGCACAGAAATTTGGACATTTTATAAGTTGGGGAATTCTGGACATTGACAATTAACCTAAGTGGATTATCTTTTTTATGAATTTTTACTAGACCATACACTCTGGGAGAGAGTGAATCTCTTTGTATTAATGATTTACCAAGTACTGAATCCAATTCCCCAGATCCGATCATTTGATTAATTAAAGTTTTAACCTCACCTTGTAATTTGTCCGTTGGGTCCTTATTTATTTTATGGTAAACTTCTTTATTATTTAATTGTACGTACATCTTATCCTCATAATCCCTCTGGTTCATTAGCAATCAATGGCGGATCTTGATCCTAAAGCGCTTTCAGAAAATCAGCTAATTGAAGGCTTAAAGGAGAAGGGACAAGTGAGAACCCATCAACTGAGGCCAAAAATTACATCATCTGAAAAGATAAAAGGTTCAAGATTTTGCCGACCTATGAGTCTATAATTGGCCCCGTAAAAGTTAAATACTGTTTGTTGCGAAGAGCTAATATATATGCAAGTATGTATTAGGTGTTGCGAACCTAGTAACAAATTAGTTCAGTTGTGACCAGAAGGATAAACCAAAGGCAGCATGAACGGAAAGTATAATCTCATGCACATTCGTTTCGTGCTTACTGGCGACTCATCAGTAGGAGCCGGTATTACGCCCTTTAACCACTATATATTTGATCAAAGAATGTGGAATAATATAGGAGATTGTACCGTCCTATTATTCCACATTCTTTGACCAAATATATAGTGGCTAAAGGGCGTAATACCGGCTCCTACTGCTGAGTTGCCAATAAGCACGAAACGAATGTGCATGAGATTATACTTTCCGTTCATGCTGCCTTTGGTTTATCCTTCTGGTTACAACTGAACTAATTTGTTACTAGGTTCGCAACACCTAATACATACTTGTATATTATACACATTCGGGTTTATGTCTATCGATCTAAACCATAGTTACTTCATTAGTAAATTGTACGCGTATAATTTTTTACAAATGGTATGAATATACCAACAATACAGCCAATTCTTAAAATCAAGTTTACATGCTTGAAGTAAACACGAATCCCATTGTATTTAACCAGTCCTCGAACAACATAACAAAACTACCGCCAGTCGCAACGCATTTGTTGTTCGAGGACTGGTTAAATACAATGGGATTGGTGTTTACTTCAAGCATGCAAACTTGATTTAAAGAATTTTTACCACCACACACGCAATCAATTACTGTTTAATTGTATTGTCAATACAGACAATAAACAATCAAGGTAGACATGTAATTTTAGATCGCCTATATTATTTTAATCCATTTCATAATGCAATAATACATTAGCAATTAAGCCAGAATTGAATAAGCGGATGGTGATAACAAATATTAAAATCAAGATTGCGAGCGTCATATAAACACAAATCTGATTATACATTTTTTAGGTATACACTAAGCATTTTATATGGTACTAAAGGCAATTCATCTAGTGTACTGGTTTAGTTCATTTTGGGAGCTCATCGATTACTGTCCAGAACATATCTGTTGACGGGAATCGACTCGGAGAAAATTTTCATCACTCAATAAACACAAGTTTCAGTTACTAACTGATGCTTTTTTGGTTAGTCCTTACTGAAAGCGTCGTCTACTCGATAGTGACAAATTGTGAGTTGTTAGTTGGAAATTCAGTTCAAATGATTTTCCACATACGCTCTACCGGAAGGAAAGAGTAAAAAAACTTTAGTTATTTTACAAATGAAAAGTGTGCGTTGTGTGTGGCAGAGTGGTGATGTGGATTTAGTCCAAAACTAAGGAAAATGTGCTGTGGTTCAAGAACAATTTTCTGAAAAAGTTCTGGAAAGTACTTGACGAGTTTTTAAAAAGTACGAAATCCGTCTACTGAATGAATTGTGTTTGCTAATTTATACATGGCTTAGTTAATACTAACAAGGATATATAATTGGATTGGTGATTATATCAAGCTTACAATAATGATTTAAATGATAATGCTTTAGCAGTTCATGGGAATATTACACCTTAAATTAAGCTTGGCATATAGGTTACAAACAAAAGTGTAGGATAATGTTGCGAAATATTAGACCACATTTCATGCACTGGATTAGTTTCTAAAACAGTGAACAAAGTTAAGGCTAAAGCACCATCTCAAATAAACTGAAATTAGATAAATAATAAACGCAAAATTAGAATACATAAAATTAAATGTCTATAAAAAATATGTTGAAGTGAGAAAACATTGCATAAAAGCGAACATAGTTAGAAACTTCGGCAGATGAGATTAAAAAAATAAATAATTAAAGACATCAAACCTAGTAAAAAAACATATTGCGCGGATTTTGAAAAAGAAGACCGGCGTGTTGATTGAAATATCAATCAACAAATATGAATAAGAATATTGAGTGAGCGCGTAATAACAATTTCGACACAAAAGAAATATTTTCAAAACAATGAACCATCAAAACCCGGCGCATAAATCTTTTAAAAAACGTTTTGCATTGTTGGACAAGCAGGCAATTTTCCTTAAGCATAACACGGAAAATTAACTTTATCAAAGCCAATCTATTTAGAAGTGAATGCATTCAGACTATGCAAGTTAGCTATAGGTGTTTTAATTTAGCAAACCATGAAGAGTTATATAAATAGACAAGCTATATCCCCACAGGCAAAACAAAAAATCGTTGAGCATGAAGAGAAAAAAAATAATTGAAAATTGTTTTGAGAATTCTGTTTCACCTGAAGTATATAAATATGATACACGTTGGATTAAGCAATTCGCGCCACATCAGTATATTGAATGTGATTTAAAACACAATTCATAATTCACTTATTGATTTAATCAAGCAAGAATTACGAACTAAACTCAAAATGAAGCACGATTTATACAGTTCTATGAGTTGCTAACAAACAGTATATATAACCCTTTAACTTTCTTAAAGATTCCTTAGTTAATTGGAAATAGAATAAATCTCTCCATACCGAACGGTTGCAAATTTATTTATTTTGAAGGGATATACTGCATTGGAAAGTCTTTAGATCAAGTTAGCGAGATTGAGGTAGACACAAATAATATTGTGCTTAACCGGACTCATTACATTGTAAAACTACAGCTAGTCACAGTATAGGCGATTATACAAAATTATTAAATTTTCACCTGTGAGGAATCATAACTATGCTCATTTACGTAATGCGCCCAGTGTAACTATAAAATTGTTAGTCATTTGGGACCTACTGACGTATCAATTCGCCATAGTGAATTATCTATCAATTTCAAGTAATTTATTATATATATATATATATATATATATATATATATATATATATATATATATATATATATATATATATGTGTGTGTGTGTGGGTGTGTTGTGTGATTAATAGCAGTCTTATTGTGATGGAATGTTCTTTGTGCTCATTTTCTGACATATTGAATACTTCTACAATAGTTTTCACAAGTCAAGGGGACCCCACCGTATTTTAATTATAAATGATTTGATCTGTGATACAGTGGGTGTGCAAAGCAGAAATGAAATAAATAATAAAGAACAAAATTAAACACCAAATTAGTAGTTCGGCGCACTTAAAACGAACTGATAAAATATTTTACACTAACAAAAAGTAAAATTTTACTATAACGGGACAAGTAAAAATTAAGGCAGGTAGATCGGCCATTCAGCAAATAAATTAGGTAGTTTAGTCTTAACCTGATTACAATAATAGTAGCATAACGAGACGACATCGACGAATTTTGATATCAAAACATGAATAGACGAAAGAGTTTAAAATAAAATAATTGACGTGGATATAAGCAGAAACAATAAAGCAATACAGAATAAATATGTCGTATCATATGTAAAGATGCTGATGAAGAAATTTCTTTCTTGATGGTTTGCCACACCTAGTAGCATAATATTTTTCCAGTGAATTATTGAACTGGCTATTAGAGTTTCAGTAAATAAAAATAATTGGTTTATACAAACACTATTAGGCGTGATGTTTAAAAGCACAGCTATAAAGGTGATTAAATGGTTGAAAAGTCATATCTCAAATAAGCAGTGAAGATTGTAATACATTACTAAAAATGAAAAATATTGCGATTCATCGCGAAACATTTAATTTTACACACTTTAAATAATGAATTTCTAGAGAAGGCTTATGAGAGGACATCGATTAAGAGCCCCTTACTTAGTCATGTTAAGTGTAAGGTGATCATACTGAAGAGATATAAAATGCTAACTAGCTGACGCGATTTAAATTCATGTTCGAACTTCTGTTTCTCGTTAGCTTCTTAGTTGATTGGAACCTATTTGAAATATCTTAAGACCTGAAGTTTGTATTTGACTTCAGATTTGGTGTAGTATTCGGCAAGTGTAGCGCAATAGATAGCACTAGACTCCGAATCAAGCATGCCTCGGTTCGAGTCCCAACAGTGGCCAAATCTGAACATTACTTTCCGACTTGCCATTAAAGACGAAGCTGGTCTACTACCTGATGCCAAGTATAGATTCTACTGACGAAATATATAAAATCATAATTCTTTCATTTGATTTTAGATCGATAATATATATATATATATATATATATATATATATATATTCTGGATGAATGATCGGTTCATTTCGTGAATAATGGGCAGTAAATGAATTTCTTTGAATTATAAATACATCTCATTTATCATTTGCCCAGTTAAATGAGATCTAGTGTTATTTTAATTTTCTAAATTCTTGTATATATATATATATAAATGTACATACATACATATAAAAAACAGGATGGAACATTTGTGTGGAACTCAAGTTCCCATGTGTATGTAGAAACTAAAACTGCGTGTTTGCTAAAATCTACAGTGTTTTTAAAATCATTCTTATATAGTGTTCTTCATTTATTTTACAATTCAATTGTCATGGCTTTTTATCCCTCAAGGATGATGGCAAATAGAAAAATACAATATGCAAAGCTAAATTTAATGTTAAACTGCAACAATTATCTCAAGCTAAAATTTGATAAATAGTGTGAATAAGCTTTAAAAGAAACATGTTCCGCGACAGGGAATAGATTATTTACCTGATTTTCAGATTTCTTACCGAGTAAAACTAGATGATATAATACAGATGCTCCTTTTCAGGTCAATTGAATTACGTCGGGCGGAATTATTTGATTGTACTCTGACAGAACTTTTATATACAAAACACGAGCGGGGCGTTACTTTCGAAAGTATAATGCAGAGGTAAATTGAGTTATAAAATAATTTACTATGCCTATAATCCACAGTAACTTTGAAAAACGAGAGTAAAGCGAGAAAATTACGTGTAATGATTGTTAATCCTTCTAGCCTGATGGAGCGTGTAAATATATGAACCTTTCAAATTTGCAAGCATATCGGCGGATCGGAGAATTTGGAAGGTGTGACCAAATTGCTCGACAATATACATGATATTGCAAGGAATTCTCGTCCAACGGTTTGCGGATAAGAGTAAATAACATTTCATTAATAGAATGATAGGGATAGAACTTAAGAAAATATTTAGTGGCAAAATGAACTAGGAAATATTTCAGAATTCGTAGGTAGTTCGCTATCGGTCAATTTAGTATTAGATCCCCGCAAAGCCTCGAGAACCCTAATAAATAGGCAAAATTACCATTTATGCAGCTGTTAAATTGGATGACAGTTAACGCATTGATATGCAAATTTTAAGCGCATAACAATATTTATCATTTTGTACCCACGACGCCTTTCGTTATAACAATGAACTATAATAATTAATTATTATAATCAAGGTTGCGGTCTTGATATAAGCACCTGACCCATTAATTACTTACATATACCAGTATAAACTAAGAATTGTATAGTGTAGAAAAGGCAATTCATCCAGAAAACTGGTTTCGTCCTTATTGGAAACTCATCATGTACTGGCCAGAATTTGCCAAGGACAAGGCTCGAACCTGGGCACGTCTGCTTCTGAATCTGGTGTTCTAACCACTGAGTCACCCTGCTGCACACTACACTACACACAATTTTCAATTATATACTAACTAATGTAACTTGGTTAGTCTATTTTTCTTTTAGGTGGAGCTCATATGACATTAGGGTGGAAACGTAGGTGTTAAAGTTTAAATTAACATTGGATGCTGAAATTAGCATTAGCTTCCAAATGATAGTCATGAAATAAATTAACTTCACCATCTTTAATTGCAAGAAATATATTTAAATAAACAGTGTTCACGAGATATCGAACAAAATCGAAGGCAACAATTTGTAAATGACATCACCATGCACAGCAATAAAGCCATTATTATATAAAATTTTACTGCCATATAACCATAACAACAATAATAAAAAACAAAAAATATTAAAAAAGTAATAAAAATGACATAGATAGTAATTTAGCCAAAAGAATTAATAAAGAAAAGTAAATCATGAGTGAGATAGTCAAGTTAATATTAGTATATTTACGCAAATAAAACGCAGAAGTGAGGAAAATAAATCTTCACACAACAATGTTGTAGCCAAGTCAGCTTTAAAGTTAGGCAACATCACTAATTCAGCTTCATTGCGAATTTCACATTATCACGTCATAAACATAAACGATACGTTTGAAACAATGATGCAAAGTAATATAGCAGCAACATATCGCACAATTTGAGATAAGATTTGGTAGGATAATTAAAAAGCATTTCTGTGGCGAGTAGTTGAATCGAGGACACTTGCTTCGTATCTACTGGGCCGCTCGTCAGTAGTAGTTTGCAATTTAGTGCGTCTAAAAACAAATTTCAGGATAAATTCAGCAATTGCTTTTATACAATTGTAACAGCCTGAACGTAACTAGTTTGAACTCTGTTAACAATATGTAGATCAATTTTATATTAAGTATGGAATAATATAAATATTAAATGAATTGAACATTGTACAAATGACACGAACTAAGGTGGTTCAATTTGGAAAGGTTGATCATTTGCCCGTTCAGAATCTATTCTTGATTAATTAAAATGACCAATATGAAATCGTTCAAATGTTTGCGTTTCATGAGTTTAACGAAATTATGCGAACATATGCATAGTTGTAAGATATTTTGCAATTAGTACCAATTAATAATCTCTGAGACATTGAAGATATTAGTTGAATTTTTCATGAAGTTAATCATGCATCTGTCTTAAATCAGTGCCTGTTATTTAAAACGCCAATAATAAAAACAAAACTGATACTAATGTTGGAAATCATTCTCGAAGTCGGAATGACGATTTAAGTAGGTTCAATGGTATCGCTCTTTATTCTTTAGCAGATTGGTCATTGCAGTTTTTCTTCTTTCCAGGAGTTAATTTCCTCGACCTATCTGTGTATTTCTTTTATTTTAGCCAGTATTGTTGCCACCCAGTTGTTCATAATAAAAGACACGTTTAAGTTGAGTTACAGGCTTCATTAAGGAATTAGAGATTAATTAATATACATTCGTGTTGGTTAAGCTAGTGCTCGAACGGCATATTTCAAGTCAATAATTAACTTTGACAAATGAAAGCTAAGCTTCTATTGGACTTATTCTACTAATAAAATTCTCACATACATATCATAGTGACACGTTGTAGTTTAAATCAATACCATAATTAAGCCTAGTGTGTTACTTATGGATAACTTGTTAAATTTATAAATGCAATAGAATCAGTCTATCGTTTAGCCCTTAATAAACGCGACAATCACCGTTATGTTTGGCTACACAGCTACAAACATGCTTGAAGATAATTCGCAAACTAGCAAGAACTCTTTTATTTGAACACCAGTCAATGTGATCAACATAGAAAAATAAAATTATACGCGCATGCAGAAAACTTACACGGAAAAATTAAATCAATAAATTTAACTGCAGGACTTCCAGCGCCGTTGTCCACATAGCACTGATAACGACCAACTTTGTGTCTGTTGACATTATAAATCGTTAAACGAGTTAGCAATTCGTTTGGCTTAGGGAAGGAGCAATCCATGTCGTATTCCTGCCGCCAACTTCCCTGGAAAAAAATTGGCGCATTAAAATGCCAAAATATACTACAATGATAAAATCATATAATCGTTCGTAAAATGCTAATATTTACGCATATTTTCACATACTAAAAAGAAACGAATGACTGATGCACTATTTTATTAGAATGCCAACAAATGAACGTGTATATATATATATATATATATATATATATATATATATATATATATATATATATATAAGATTTATTACCGAGCACATTTTCTTCGGAGGTCTGTACCTAACCACGTGCCACTCCTGCTGTACATTAAAAAACGTTCAGTTATATACAAAATGATGTTCGTGTTCAGGTGGAGTTCATTTGATATCACTTTTGTCCTAAAGATATAATTTACCAGCTTCGATCTATCATTATAAAACATACACATTTAAAACGATAAACTTAGTATTCCCAATGAAAAAATACTACGGATTATATCATCGGATGCAGCGTATTTTAATTACTGTAAGGTTGTGACAAATGACGGCAATCAATGGAACAGTACGAAAATTTTTTGCGGATGTTAAAATTGGTTGTTATGACCTCTTATGATGATATTTAACTTATTCAATAACTAATCTAGATTGCATACTTTACAACGTTTTTTCTTTTCTTTCTAAATTACCAAGGTTGCAAAATTGATTGCCTGTGATAAAAAATAAAGTGTTACATGATATAATAGTCAGATGTGGACGGATTGTTGTGAAATAGACTAACATAGTGTACCGGCTATGGGTTTGTACCATCTAACTGTACCACATTAATTGATTCTATAAATTATGGATAACCTAACAAATGCGTCAACTAGATCGGATATTTCCTTGTGGATTTTGGTTTATGCTGCTGACTTTAAATAAAATTATTTATGGATGGGTAAGCAAGGCATGGACAAAATATTTTACAAGAAGCACTTATGGACTGAAATCTCTGAAAACAAAAATGCAATGCTAAATTAAAATTTCTCAGCGCAAAAATTAACAAAGCTTCAAGCTTAGTTCGATGAATGTATTATCCACACACAAATTTCATGTATGGATTTATTTTCGTAAATGCGACTAATTTGGCTTCAAATTACGAAGAAATTCCCAGAAAGCATAACTTATTTTGAATATCCATAAAATGTCGTATTCAAATAAATAGTTGTGCAGAATTTATGACAAGGAAATTTAGAAATTTAAAGCGTAATTCAGATGTTACTTCAAAATAATAATTTTATCATTAAGTTTAATATTTACGTTAGAAATAAAAATCTCCATTTCCGAGAAGCTGAATATTCGAAATGTCGAAATGTAATTCGCTATTTTAGGTAGATATCCAAACTTTTATTCCGGTTGTATAGAATAACTTATTTCGACGTTGAAAAAAAATTATTTCTGTTTAAAGCGTGAAGTTTCTAAATTAAGTTAAGCATGATACAACATTGAGTCTTGAACCAACTGCATAATAGGTGATGCAATGTTGTGCAGAAGACAAATGAAATCTTCAACTAATATTTGTGGTTCTGTTAAACATAAAATTCTAAACACACGACAACGCAAATTCAATGTTTCGAAACTATATACTTAATCCGTTTCATTTAATTTAGTTGACTTTGACAGCTAGAATGGGTAATTGACGTGTTCATTTGACGTAAATAAAATTATAACATGCAGGCAATAGTCGAAGTTAAAACCACTTTTTCACCATTGTTTATTAAATCATTTAGAAAATTTCGGCTGTATGAAGTCGCCTCTAATTAGTGACAAGCTTCTAGAAAAAAATAGTATTTGTAATTACGCCTTTTATTAATTGTCACTATATATATTAAATTAATAATCGATAAATTATCTTTTTCAAACATCGCATGTACGCATGGTAGATTTTCATGTCTGTTGTCTGAAAATGATTGTAATAAATATGCTGTTGAAGCCTACATTTCAGGATATCATCTAAATTAATGTTAACGGTAACAGGTGCTTATTTAAATAATCTTAAAACAATCATATGAAGTGCGGATGGTGTTAACTGTTGTTTAAATTATGTTTGCTAGTTTGATACGAGCACAAATCCCGTTATATATGCATTTATCAGTATAAACTTGGCACTGAATTGGATCTCCTCCAGAGTTTACTGCAAACAGGGCTCAAACTTTGGCATATAAACTTCAAAGTCTATGGCTATCCACTATGCCACTTTGTCGCCCACTACATACAATTTTCAGTTGTATATTAACTTAGGTATTTTTGAAATTTGATTGCGGAGTGCCAGCTTCATATTTTCCGATGCCTCGTTTTGCGTACGCGGGTTTTAGCTTTGCACCATCAGTTTCACAAAGATCTGATTGATTGCAATTTACATTTCCTTTTTGTCTTCGATCGGGCTGGGTTTGTATTTGTCCCAATGGAAATGCGGTTCTATCACATCTTCGTTTACTGTCGACGTTTCGGTGCTTCTTTTACAGCACCATCCTCAGGCAAATTTGACGGCTGCGTCTGCTGGTGTTGGCTGCAAAGGCCCCGAGGCGTCGCCCGGTAGCAAGAGGATGGCACGCATTTCCATGGGACGAATTCAAACCCAGTCAGATCGAGACAAAAAGGTAAATTGTGATCAATCGGATCTAAGTGAAACTGATGTAGCAAAGACAAAACCCGCGTACACAAAACGCTACATTGGAAAATATTAACTTGGGTGTTTGGTTAGCCTTTCCTTCATTGTGAGACTTTTTGTGTGTGTGTGTGTGTGTGTGTATGCATTTGCTACCTTATGCAAAACTGATAAATGTATATATGATGAAACTAATGTTTACTTGAAGCTCGCATTCATGATTTTCATGATCATATATACCTTGTTCAAAGAATAACGTGTATAAGAGTTACCAGAGTGACTGCATGCTGATTGGAGTCTGCGCAACGAGTAAAAGATCGGAAACTTACAATGTCACCACATCGAACGTCAGCTAACGTGCCAATGGTGTCTGTTGATGCTCGGTCTGTTGCAGAGGCATAATTTGTGCCAAGAAAACCCCAAGGGTCGTAATCATCGGCAGTCGGACCTGCGCCAATTACAGCAAACTGATCAATAGGACTTTGTGCTAATCTTCGCCAGAGCACAGCATTATTCCGAGGCGCTGGATTTGCCCTCACACGACAAGTTAAAACGGCTTTGTCATCGGTTACTGTCACATTTGTGTATTTTGGTCCGATCAGCTTAGGCTTATCTAAAATAGAGCAGATACCATTGAGAAAGAACATTAAATCAAATTTGGCACCCTGATATAAACTTTCAAAATATATTTTATTAATAATAATTAAAATGCAAAGGACTAAAACATCAACTAATGCGTATATATATAAATATATATATATATATATATATATATATATATATGTAAATGTGTTATTTAAACACAATTAAGACTTTTATTCATTTCTAAAATTGATCCATAGTTTGTATTCACAAGTGGAAGTCCATCGCATTCGGTAAAATTTCACAATAGGGCAGTTTTGACCAATAGAGTAGTAAACATATTGATTTCAATACGACTGCGAACTCTAGGAAAAACTGCCCTATTTACTTTACTATCCACTTTATGATTTAAAGAATTGGTGTTGATATAACTAGAAAATGAGATGCGTATCTCTGCGTCTAGTGTTGGTTTGTAGTCGATCGACTCTTAGCTACACAAACTATTTCATCTATTGTTACGAAACATGGAAATTACTCATATGTGAGTACTTTTGCGGAAAACGGGCTTAGGAACTCACAAGTATTATTTCGTTATATTTTTTAAACCAAGTATAGATTAATAAAACATAGTTAGTTAATCCTTCACATAATAACTGCACATAATTCAAAATTTCAGACAAACTCAGAATAATAAAAAATAGAAATCGACTGACATAACTCTTTGCTTAGACTGTATTTTGCATATATATATATACAATCCATAAATTTAAAAATATGACGATTGTTCAAGAATTGTAACCAGCACCAGCGCAACCATTGATTTATTTATTGTACTACCATATATATATATATATATATATATATATATATATACATATATATATATATACATATAACTATTTAACAATAATTGATTGCGCAGGTGGTGATTACAATTCTTTAAATGTATTCTGCGAGTTTAAATTAAACACCTACCCCATTGTTCGACGACTGGTTAAATACAATGAAGGTGGTGTTTACTTCAAGCTTGCAAAATAGTTAATGCTCTTAACTGCATAGAAATCGTGCAGGCAATATTTTCAGTCTAGTAAAATTTAAGCCAGACTACTAAAGGCGCGAGTCGCATATCTAATTTTGCATTTCATGTAAATGCATTGCGGTTTGATCCTGGATAGGCAGTCGTCCGTCGTATACTGATGATGCTCATGAGAAGTCGAAACGTGTCAGTACGTGTGACTGACATTTGTTTTGCTATGTTGTACAATGACTAATTAAATACAATGAAATTGGCGTTTACTTGATGATCGTAGACTTGATTTAAAGAATTGTTACCACCACCCGCGTAATCAGTGATTGTTTTTTGTTCTAGATAACTTACGTGTTACATTAAGATTAAATGTGAAGTGGCCTCTGCCGATATTGTTCTCCGCTACCAATGTATAGTTTGCCATATCGTCAGCAAGTACGCCTTCAAAAATCAATCTAGAGCCCTGAGTTCGTATGCGCCGGCGCGAGTTGGCAGCGGCTTTCATCGATACAAGTGATTCAAATGACAAACTATTTTGAGAAAGCTCATCCGAGGTTTCATCGACAGATTGGTCAACCGTGCGCGCCAGTCCTTGTGAATTAGAACTAGACGAAGAAGAAGAGGAGGTGGGTGCGTCCTCCTTTTTAAGTTGCTGAGCGACACCAACTTTTGATTTGAGTACAGACGCTGCAGCGTCTGCTTGTTGGTCCAATGATTCTTGAAGAGTTTGTCCATCCCTAAACCATGTCATTCGTGTGATTGCCGGATTGGCGAAAGGCTCAAGATCTAATTCAAATTTTTGACCTGTTTTATATTGAATAAGCCAACGAAAATAATGTGTGAATCTTAATTTTACGCATTATAAAGCCTATCAAGATGTATCATTACACGTGAATTTTGGCTTGTCCACTTATTGGGCAGTTACATTATTTTGAAATTTGTAGAATACCAAATTAAATTAGATAGACAGAGTAACAAATATAATACTTTAAGAAAAAAACTGCGTGTATGACATTTGAGAATTTAAGTACTGATTATAACTCAACCAGTCCTTCCTGTGTCCGAGCGGATGAATTCCACTTACAATTAAAAACAGTTTATTTAAAAATTCGTGATTGCTTTTAACAATAAATAAGCTAAATTAATGATTAGATTGCGATAGTAAAAATATCCTCTTGCATAAGTAGCTGATAAAATTCATCTAACTATAACAAATAATAACATAAATATAAAACAAATTTCAGTTAATATTTGAATAATTCGTTCAAGTGGCATATTAATCCGTGTCCTGTGGAAGGCAACTAATCCAGATATACGTCAACTGAAATTGATCGTTACTTTGACAGTTCTTATTTAGTTCAACTATGACCAGAAGGATAAACCGAAGTCAGTATGAACGGAGCGTATAATTTCATGTGCACATACGTTTCATGGAGCTGGAATTGCGCCCTTTATCCACTATATATTTGAGTGAGGTATGTGGGACAAATTGACGGTATAATCTCCTACACGATTGTGTAAACCTGCACTATTGGAGCTAACTTCATGTAAAGTCTTGGACAACGCGACTTCAAAGCCAACTCACCATATAAAGTATATACTGCGCCTGCAAACTGAACTAACTTGTTACTAGGTGTTCAATACCTAATACACAATTGCTTATATATTAGTCCTCCTCAACAAGCAATATCTACTCTTAGTTTGTTGACATTCCATATTTTGTATTGTAGTAGCCGGTTTTCTGCCGTTCCTTCCTCCTCATTTTTCTGGAGTTTCAACCATACAAATTAAACTTAATGACAATACATTCGCAATGCGCTAAAAATGGCTAATACAACAATAACATATTAAGTTTGTCACACGCGCTTTTAATGCAAAATCGGCATTTTCATTCACTACAATTAAGCTATAACTGACAGTGTTATTGCATATGGAAAACAAAAGATCAAACAGAGTGCCTCTACGCACACATTTTAAAGATTCATTTTGGATTAAACATAGTATAAAGTGTGATTTATGCGTAAAACAGAGTATATGTAGGAGTATAAACATTTTCAATATAATCTGTGTACTGTATAGTGTAGAAAAGGCCATTCACCAAGTAGACCGGTTTCGTTCTTATAGGGAACTCATCACGAACTATCCAGAATTTGCCGCGAACAGGGCTCGAACCTGGGCACGTATGCTTTGGAATCTGCTGGTCTAACCACTGGGCCACACTGCCGCTCAGAGGATAGAGCACAAGATTCCGAAACAGGCGTGCCCAGGTTCGACCCCTGTCCGTCGCAAATTCTGGATAGTTCGTGATGAGTTCCAAATAAGGACGAAACCGGACTACTGGATGACTTGCCGTTTCTTCACCATAAAAGACTGTTTATACTGACAAATATTTTTATATAATGGGGTCAGGTATTTATATCAAGATCGCAACCTCGATTAAAAGTATTTTTATCACTGCCCGCGCATCCAATGCTCGTTTTTTATATATGTAGAAGTGTTTAAATAATAAAATAACAACCAAGTAATACCACTTGCATGTAAAACTGCAAAATAGTGCTAACTACATAACATTAATTGCATGTGTTTTTAGTCATCATATTTTTTAATATCACAAGATATTATTATTATCAATTATCACATCCACAGTTATATAATTAAGAAAACTAATTTTCTAAACATTTGGATAATCCCTGTCAGCTGTTTTCTTCGCGAGATGTGCTCCATCTTTTCGTTGAACACCTAAATTAGCAGCACATACTGATACAGCGTCTAAATGATAATTTGTCCATCAATTTATTTCAACTATCATTGATTGTGCTTGTCGTGATAACACTTCTTCAAATTAAGTTTTCGAACAATTGGATTGGTGATCATAAAAGTTAACTTGTTTATTATAAATCAAACGTCAACACTGGCCGAAATAATATCTAAAGTTCAATAAAAACTGTTTTGGTGATCTTCAGAAACCTATTATGACGGAAAAGAAATTGCTGTAAAATGAATCAATCAAAGAGTTTTTTTAAGTATTAACATTAAAAAATGAATCAAATGACCGCATTGATAAGTGGGACATCTAACAGTTATGTAAACATGAGCAGCGTATAATTTAATTACCTGTGTAGTGATCGTTAATTGGTCATATTTAACTGCGTTTCCTCGTGTATGTATCAAATTTTTAATGCTACATTATTATTTATTCTTTTTATTTGTACAATCAGTTAGAAAGTAAATTAAAAGTTAAACATACAAAACGTGTTTTAATCAAATGTTAGAACCAGCGTGTATACCAGAATTAGAAAATAAACTCAAATATAATTTTATGCAAGAATAACCTATCTACTTAAAATAATATAATCATATTTTATGAAGAGTCGTTTCATTGATTTAAATTCCTTCTCTCTCGCTTACAAACAATCTCTCTTTCTCTCTATCCGAATGCACGTACTAGAGAGAGATACGTTGTCTTTTATACCCATATTCTGTTTAACAAACGGAGAAACCATGGCTTGTTTTTTTAATATTGAATACAACGGCATAGTGTTCTTTTTTCAATTAAGTTAATTAATCTCAGTGCGATTTTTCCCAGTAAACAATCAGTGGGACAACATTACCGAATATGGTTTTTAATGGTTGACCAATCTGGGTAGTTATCTAGATTTTAATCAAATATTATACAGTGAAATTATATAGAAATATAAAATATGACCAGTCAGCCAGTTGAGGCATAAATTTTATTTTTGATTTGCGACAAATATATATATATATATATATATATATATATATATATGTACTGTATACATATATACAAAAACGTAGATAGACAAACAGATAATCTGGCATAGTGAAAATGCAGCCAAACCTGAACACGGAAATAAGCAGGGCGAAAATTCAATCAGTGTACTGCGAACTATGAATTTAGTTTTATGCTATCACAAATTACTTGCATTACCAAAATTTTCTCTTAGATTATTTTACACATTTTCAATAAAATCAAGAGATTTTAGTGTTAAAATATTAGTCACTTATTAAAAAAAGCGAGACAATTGCTTTTAGAGGACAAAGAATAACATACTGTTTAGTATTTAAACTAAATTTTAATTTTATTTCACGTAAAAGACATTAATTATCTGGTAAAATTTTTGTACATCACATGCGGTAAAAGAAATGCATCAATTTTCAGTTTAAATTCATTTAACATGACTTAGTGTCATGTTAACCGTCAATTTTCTCTGTTCGTTACAGCTCATTAAGACGTGTCTGGCTATAAATGAGGTGATTCCTCACCGCAATTCGTGACTAAACATGGGAAGGTGATCATGCCAAAATTGAACTGCATGAAGTTCAGTCAATTACTCGAGAAATAAAAAAATCAATATTCACCGAATTGCATCAACAATATTGTCGCAAGTTTATGGACATGTTCTTCTTACAAGACAAACAAAAATGAAAAGATTAAATTATTATTTAGTTCTCGTGATAATTTCGTTATGAATTCGCGTTTAAATTTTAAAATTTTTATGCGGATAGAAATCAGTGTGCAATTGGTGGAGGTAGAATTAGAGCAAATGTGTTCCAGACGTGAGTGACAGTTGCGGTTGTTAGATAATGTTTATGATGGAGAACTAATATAAACGCAATTATGTATTAAGTGTTGCGCACTTAGTAGCAAATTAGTTCAAATATGATCAGAAGGATAAACCAAAAACAACATGAACGGAAAATATAACCACGCACACATTCGTTTCGTGCTTGATTGCGGCTCATAGTTGGTGTAGATGTTACAAAATTTTGTCACCTAGTACCGCAAATCAGATGCTATTCGTCCACCTTGGATTTCAAGTGAACTTATTAAATAAAAAACGGAATCCAATTTGATTCTAACCCACTAGAAAGGGCCGATCTACTGTTCAATTACAGCTCACGCGAAACCGGAAACATTTCACAATGTTATGCGGCGGTGAAATATAAGCAGACAAATGCTAATCTGTTATTTGCAATGTCTGGGAAATTAATGAGTAATACTAATTAAATTTCTGCAGCAATATGGAAACTATGGTGCAGACATGTTTTTCCTTTAACAAATGTACTACATGCTGAGATCACGTAAATATTTAGGCTTGGTTGTATTTTGACTTTAATTCGAACCATTGTATTGATTTTACAAAATACAATCTAAATTTTGCAATATCTGAACCTAACCGCTTAAGTCGTTCACCGAGGCCAGGATGAAAACTAAATATATAAAAGCCTAAATTAGTCAGCAATAAATGGAAGTCCTACAGTTCTGTACGGAGCTAAAAAGAAACTCTGATGTCAATGTTGAAAAATTGGAAACAAGCCTATAAGCTCGCATTTTAATTTTTAGGCGTTCAGTACAATAAAACAATCGCCAGTTACATACTCTTCGCATTTTAAACATGTAAATGCGGAAGAATATTCGATTTTGAAGATAGAGCAATTAGTTATGCAAACAATGTCTTAATTAGCTGATTAACGGCACTCTTTCCTAGTTATTTTACATGTACTTAAATTGTGAAGATGGTCAGAAGCACGAATTCCATGCAATCAGGCGCATAACTTTTGCCAATTCCTTTTCACTAATAGGCTAGGACTCACTACGCGATTGTTAAGGCGAATAATTTGAATCACGTCTGCGATCAATAAATAACTAACACTGAAATATTTCCTACCAATAGTTTTCATGCTATTAAACAATAAGAAGGAAAATAAATTCACGGGGGTGTACTTCAAGAGCGAACCTTGATCAAATCACAATATTATGTCAACCACAAATATGTTGGCTGTTTAATTCACACCAATATTTAGCTTGTGCTCTTATTGTCAAGTACTCAGCTTTATTGAATTAGATGATTGTTAAATAGAGATATTTCAAAAACCATAAGGGTACGGAGATATCTGAATATGAAATGCGAAAAAATGTGAAAGTCGGATGCAATTTTTCTTTTGACGCTATGAAGTCAAATTTATCTTAGCTTAATTTTTATTTGCAATTGTCGTTGCAAATTTAATCCTTCCATTTAAACATTTCAATTAATCTCGTTCTTGTGCTATACGTCGTTTTCTCCTGTTTCTTAGTTAATTTTAAATTTAAAGCTAAAATTCAGTCCAATTGTATTTAGAGCAGCCGTTTCGGTTACGTGCTCTGTGAAGAGATTTCAAAATGCATACGGAAAGTGGTATAAATCTGTTTACGTTTACATTCTAGATCACTTCGGTATTTATTTCGCTTTTGAAACGTAGCGTATTTATGCTATTGATGACAAGAGATCTAATAAACTTGCCAGTTCCATGTATGCGTGCTGATGTTCATGTTTAAAATAGCAATAGTAAACTGATCTTTATGCGTGCATACATGGATTTTTCCTCCTTTTCCGATTTCTCAAGTGGACATTAGTTATCAATTTTATTTTAACCAAGTTTGCGATCTTGATATATTCACCTGACCCATTAATTACTTACAAGTCAGTATAAACTAAGAATTTTATAGTGTAGATAGGACAAATCATCCAATAATCCGGTTTCGTCACGTACTGACCAGAATTTGCTGTGAACAGGGCTCGAATCTGGGCATTTTTTCTTCGGAATCTGGTGTTCAAACCGCTGAGTCACCCTGCCGCAGACTATACTACACACAACTTTCAGTTATTTACTAACTAATGTAACTTGGTTAGTCTATTTCTCTTTTAGGTGGAGTTCATATGACATCCATTTAGACCTAAAGTTCCAACTAATCATTCCCAACCTCTTATTACTGAACAGATAAGTGGGTATAATTATCACTGGTCCTCGTAAATTACTTCTGATTTAATGTGAAGAATCCTTCACAATCGAGAGTTCATTAACTAGCTTCCAAACAACATTACATAACAGCAAATCTCAGGCGAATCCCTATTAAATTCAAAGGACAGAAAATCATGAATTAGTAAAGTTAATAAGATATTCCAAATTTAAGCCTAATAAAAATAATAAGTAAGCTAAGAAAACTAAAGAATAATACAATAACTTATTATGATATGGTAACGTTTGCATTTAATGATAAACAACTCCAGTTAGCGAAACTTTTCGATAGACAATTTCTGTAGACGGGATTGAAGAGAAGTGTGCACTAGAATTTAGGTTCCTGGAATGGAAAGTGACTGTTATTCTAGACAGAGCCACCAAAAATTTATTAAAGACTATAGGAGGGTTTTTCGTTGAGCCACAACATTTAACCAACAAAATAAAGGCCCTTCCTGTCAATACGTATTGGAATTCTCAGAAGTCTTTTTCAGAATTAAGTCTACCTAGCAATTGAAATGAACCGAGAAATTGATGCTTATAATAAGAAAATTATTAAATTTTTGTAGACGTAAGTTCTCGTTGATAGTTTAATACGACTCATAAAGAACAACCAACAGATACGCTGATTTGGATAACGCTCAGTCTTTTTGGTTTCACTCTGATACACACATATATGGAAAATAACAGCACAAATGTAGAAGAATTGTCTATTTTCCTATTAAGCTTACATGAAAGGCACGCGTTCATGTGCATTCTTTAGATTTCATTTATAGGAAAATTTTATTCTCCGACGAAGTAGCAGCTGAACAATTTTTCTAAGATAATTATAATTCGGAATTGTCGTTAGGTGTATTTCATGCAACAGTCACGGATGTGCAACTTCCCTATTGTGGAAGTCGTAAATACGCATTAGTTTAAGTTTGACAGGTAACGCTTCACTCACACATAACATAATCATTCTGGTAAACTCGTTGAATAGCGTCTTGTGCCTAGACTTATTTTTGCTGTTTTGACCAATTGTACACCTGACAGACCAGAAGATAGTAAACTCCACGTCAGGCCTCCAGCAAACATTTTGAACATAAGAATTATTGTATCCAATACTTCAGGTCATCAATTCTTCCTCAATATCTACTCAACAGAGAAATCCTCTATACTCAAAATGCAGCAGATAATTTTTTTATTTCAAAAAGTGAAAATTTGGATTCACGAATTCATTGCACCGTATAAATAAAGCTAGGTTACCGATAGATATATAGAAAAGACAAATTCATTCAGACAAACTAAAGGTCGCTCAAGAAGAATTTAACAGACTTCTATAGGAACACGTTAGTAGACCGTCGAAAAATAGTTAAGCAATTCCGACAAATTCAGCCTCAAAGCTAAAGAACAGTATAATGCTCTGAGACCGGCAAATTCATGTCGTGGCGCCATTTGATATAAATAGGGCTCTCCTCGATTCCATTTTCAGCCACTTGAATTTTGGCGTAAAGAGTGACTATCATACTTAAGAGTTACCATATTTGAATTACAAAGTGTAGGTGAATTCTGTTCTTAATGCTTCTGAGTACGCCATATATATTTTATAGTGCCTATCTAAAGGTCACGCGCATGCGTGTTACATGTCAGAACCTAGCAACTGTGTAACTAAGCTGATTAAACCTTCCATTTTCATTTCTTCAGTTATAAAACCAGCATGCTTTTAACCTAGTAGTGTCATATATTATCAAGGTTTAATGAAATTGGTAAGAATTACTTTTTTCTCCTAGTTTTTAGCTATATTGGAGGTAGCCTCCCAAAATAGTGATGCTATAATTCGTCCGTATCAGAAAAGGAGTTTTGCAAAAAAATGTTACAAAAGGACATGCACCTCATTATATTTAACCAGACGCCAGACAACATAACAAAACTACCGCCAGTGGCAACGAACTTAACAAAACTACCGCCAGTCGACTGGTTAAATACAATGGGATTGGTATTTACTTCAAGCTCGCAAACTTGATTTAAAAATTGTTACCAACATCCGTGCAATCAATTTTTGTTTAATTGTATTGTCTATATATATGCAACACATTAGTAGGTGCGGATACTACGCCCTAAACGCACGAAATATATAATCAAGAAATTTAAGACCGTTGGATTGTAAAATTTTTTGAATTAGGTTCTAATAATGATCACCAATAAGCACAAAATGGCGCCAGGTCTCGCAATTTTCTCTCCCTGACTTTGGCATTTACTTCAAACCTAATAAGGAACATCATTGCTACAACATACGCCATGCATAATGCATAAATGAAAATAAAGTAAGCTCTCGGCAGTTTTGAATGTACAAATGTAATTAGTTTTAAGCCAGATCATTTTTTGACGATTATTTTTTTGGACCTTTATTTCAATTTAAATATGCCGGAGACCAACCTGCTAGTCCATAAAAAATCCACAATAACCACAAAAAAAATTATTTTAAGCTAATAGATATAAGCACTGATCTATGAAGACGATGGTCGTTACTTTAAAAAAATACCCGTTTTAATCAAACCATAGCTACCACACAATGAGTCATCTTTTCAAATATCAACTGCGGCTTTGGTTTCTTAATAGGGAATGCTTCTTTTTTACTTATCTCATGTACTTAGATTATTGATACTATTCTCATCTTTAAATATAAAAAATAACTATCTTCAAATAATAAATTACCTTCTCATTTTCTACTCACGAAAGTATAATTGAAATTGTTTATACATTTTCGAATGGAAAATCAAACCGACATACATGAACATGTTTCTTTTGAATGCATAAATCAAGTTTCAAATTTTTAATTCTCAGAACTTCATAAAATGCTAGATCATCTCCGATTGTGAAACTACGAACGTGTATTCAGAAATTCTTTTGCAGAGGTATATAAAATTCTATGATCTTCCACTATAGTTATTTTATTAATTTTAAATAGTTACTCATTCCAGCTCAAGCCATATTAACATCGTTAGCAATTATTCAGTTTATCTACAGCTTCTCATTTGAACGATAAATTTAAAAATTTAAAAACTTATTTATAGCGTTAGTGTTGATGAATCTAACAAAGAAAGGTGCAATATTGGACCCGCAATATAAATCAGTAAAAGGCGCTTAAACGTAGGAAAATCACAAAAAATAAAACACATTTAGAAATTAAAATTGATTAATATCAAGCAATATCAATATTTTCACACAATCATAGTTCTTAAAAATAAACATGCCTAAATTGTTCTTAAATAAACATTTTAAATCGAGAAAAAATTCCAATCGAACTTAAAACCATGATGTACATCGAATATCTGCCAATTAAAACCAACCAGTAACAATAGGCCTATTTAAAAATTAAAAAACAATGTTTGTCAATGTTTACCACAAAGACTTTAAATTTATATATATATATATATATATATATATATATATATATATATATATATATATATATATATATATACATATACATGTATATATAATCCCAGTATAATGGAAAAATTGCGTGTGATGTCGAATCCAAATGATCAATTTGAACGGTTTTATCAGGTTCTTTCCAGAAATTTTGCAACTTGGATTTGTGTCCGTGTGAATGTGTTACAGAGTCTATCAATTCATTCGCTACACCACTAAGGCCGCACACTGCACGCATTTTCGTATTTATATCATATTGAGCAATTTTCGGTAGCATTTTTTTCAGATAGATACTAATTCGGCATGGCTTCATCTGTCAATTTAGAAAAAAACAATGCCACGCGTGTGAGTGATTTTAAGGGAAAATTAAGCCTTATGTCTTAATTACATTTATGCAATCAATATTAGCGATACACTGCGATGCTTGCAGGTGCAGTTAATTATTAAGAAATTGCCAGATTTAACCACGATAGGAATTGAATCTGGGCACGTTTTTTGCGACTGACAATTTATCCCTATGCCAATATAGCCCAAATTGCATGACTTTTTCCCGTCTGTACTTGCTTAATTTTTTGATTTCATTGATATCATATACAATTACTCATTCTGTCATTATATTTATTATAAACTATATGTGTAAATGTATGTAGAATTATGCTTTAGTCATGAAGCCATAGAAACAATCTAGCTTATATTGGACAAAGAAGGAATTTACATTTTGTTCATGCTAACAGTTGAAAATCAAACAATCCATACATAAACAAGCTTGCAGCTAGAGTACTACGGCCAATAAGTATAAAGAAAAAGTGGAATTCAATTCTTCATTCTACATAACGGAGTGCAAATATACAATGCAATTACGGAAAAAGTTGAGTTTTACTCTAATCTGATCAAAATTAATGTAGGCGATGAGATGAAGAATTAATCATGACGGATAATTTAGCATGCCCTGCATAGGCTAAATGCAGGTAAACCCATTATCCGGGTTTCATGTGAAAATTAAAATAACAACTATGATATATATACCGGCCATATTTTTTCTGCAATAGAGCTTGTTGCGGCACAAATAAAAACGTCTAGAAACAACAAAACGAATCCTTGCGTTAAGATTAACAAAAATTTGTAATAATTGTTCTGCTAGATAATATATTGTGTTAAAGACAAACAGTTTCCTAACACGCTTTTCTTCCTAACGGTAAGTCAGTTCTTTGTTGCAGTTCAAAGCTCATGCACTGATTTAAATAGCTTATGTAGCCATTTATTTGGCATACAATTATTTCACAAGTAGCTCTTTTTGTGCATGAAGGTTGAGAATTTGGAAGAAAAACATGTTTCATCCGATTAAAATATTCTTCCATTGAACTCAACGTAACTGCGATTCAAATGGAGCATTGTAGAACAAAAATTTGCAATGAATAATATATAAAGACAATACAATAAAGCAAAAAATGATTGCACGTCTGATGGTAACAATTCTTTAAATCAAGTTTGCGAGCTTGAAGTAAACACCAATTTCATTGTATTTAACCAGTCGTCGAACAACATAGCAAAACTATCGCCAGTCGCGTACACTGGCGCGTTTCAACCTTCCATGATTAGCATCAGAGTACGACGGCACCCGCGCAATCCGTTATTGCTTAATTGTATTGTCTATATATAAATATGTGTGGCAAAAGCTACAAACAGTTAATGATCAGGACTGCATAGAAATTGTGCAGCCGACATTTCCAGTCACGTACAACGTATAAAAGACTACTAGAGGTGAGAGCCGCATATCTGATTTTGCTTTCAACATGTATGCAATGCGGTTTGATCCTCGCTAGTCCATTTGCCGTCGTACTCTGATGATGAGTATGGAAAGTCGAAACGCGTCAGTGCGTTGTGGCTGGCGGTAGTTTTGTTATGTTATTCGACGACTGGTTAAATACAATGGGATTGGTGTTTACTTCAAACTCAAAAACTTGATTTAAAGAATTGTTACCACCATCCACAGAATGAATTATTGCTTAATCGTATTGTCTATATATATATATATATATATATATATATATATATATATATATATATATATTCATTGTACCCTTTTTATGTGCAAAAACAAAAAGAAATTTTATCAGATATAAGAAAATTTTCTTTCGCATGGTCTTCTCAAATATCTACTAATGAACATCTCTTTATATATAAATTTGAAAGCAAAACAAGATAGAAATATGTGAACAAAGAGAGTGTGAAAAATAGAAACCAATCAAATTGCGTACGTCACATCCAGTTCAAGCTCAATGCTTGTACGTGCTTCTTCTGCTTACATAAATCCGGCTGCAATTTGTTTTTTTGTGTGATTTAATACCGACCGATCTTGATAAGCGTGTGCTTAACTTATCAAAAGTGCCAATCGATCAGCTAACAATGGAGGCACTATCGATGGGCCGAAATTATGGAATACATCCTTCTAATAAATGCAATGTTGATTTTGAGGCAGCATTTGAATTGTTATTTGAACAAACAGCTGACTTGGAGCCTACCAGTATTGATTATAAAAATTGGTTCAAGGCTACACTAGTTGATCAGGCTTCACACTTGAAATCGTCTAAATGTGCAGAGCAGCATGCGTTGACAAAGCAGCATCTAAATGCACTTAGAAATATCAGCAGAAATGCAGACATCAAAATACTACGCGCTGATAAAGGAAAGAGCGCAGTTATAATGGACAAATCTGAATACGTACAAAAGATGGAAAACGTGTTAAATGACAATACAAAATTCACACGTCTAGACGATAAATCAGATGAAATAGACAAGGTGGAGCGCAAAGTAATAAATGAAATTAAGATTTTGACAGATGCCGGTTTTATTGATGAGGCCACTGCACAGAAGCTCAAGCCAGTTGGATCATCTACACCAATAATGTACGGATTACCAAAAACACACAAAAGAGGTTGTCCTATGAGGCCAATTTTATCAATGGTAAATTCTCCGTTTCATGCACTAGCTAAATGGCTAGTTCGTTTACTTGAACCATTACGTAAACTACTAGGTAATTATTCGGTTGCCGATTCGTTTGAGTTTGTAAACAAAATTCAAGACATAAATGTTAAAAACAAGATTATGGTATCTTTTGATGTTACGTCTTTGTTTACAAATGTTCCAATTGATGAAACCATTGACATTATAGTCAAAGCGGTAGAACACGATATATTACCATCGCCGGTGCCAGGTCAAACTCTACGCAAGCTTATCTTATTATGCACGAAAGACGTACGATTTCGTTTTAATGGAAACATCTACAAACAGACTGATGGTGTCGCAATGGGAAGCCCCTTATCTCCAGTGTTGGCTGAGATTTTTCTAGGGCACCTAGAAAATACATCATTAAAGAGTGACATAAGTAAATGTGCTCAATATATACGGTACGTGGATGATATATTTCTTGTACTTAAAAACAGGTCGCAATCACGAACATTGCTTCAAAGTTTCAACAAAGCACATAAGAATATCGGTTTCACGTCAGAGCACGAGAAAGATGACTGTCTGCCTTTCCTTGATGTACTGTTAAAGAAAGAAACTAATGGTAAATTAAACAGAACAATTTACCATAAACCAACATGGTCTGCACAGTATTTGCATTACAGCAGTTTTGTGCCATTTCAATATAAATTATCAACAGTTCGTGGTTGCTTCTCAAGAATTGACAGGTTGGTTAGTCAAGATTCTAAAGAAAATGAATATAATAAGGCAATTAACGATTTAATGTCTAATGGCTATCCCAGACAATTAATTGAATCAATTATTAAAAGGGGAGTTAACCAGAAACAGACGTACTATGGGCCAGAAAAGAAAACCGTCTACCTAAACATCCCATTTAAGGGGGATGCAGTTTCCCGAATGGCACAAAAGAAAGTTGAAGCAGCATTGACACGCACATTTAATGCAGCCAAACTACGAGTGTTATTTAGGGTAACACACTTGCCTTTACCAGCAATCAAAGAGAAACAGCCGTTAATGTCGATATCAAATATTATTTACCAATATACATGCGCAAGTTGTCGATCAACTTACGTAGGCCGATCGACCAGACGGTTAATTACTCGAATGAGAGAACATTGCAACTTGAACGCCTGTTTTAAATCAAATGGTGAATACACGTCTGCTATTGCGCAACACATCATCGAAACAACGCACGTATGTTCTCCAGACGTAGCATTCAAAGTAATTACTAAATGCAGAAACAAAAGGGAGCTAGCCACATACGAAGCCTTATGGATAAACAAATTGCAGCCGGATTTATGTAAGCAGAAGAAGCACGTACAAGCATTGAGCTTGAACTGGATGTGACGCACGCAATTTGATTGGTTTCTATTTTTCACACTCTCTTTGTTCACATATTTCTATCTTGTTTTGCTTTCCAATTTATATATAAAGATATGTTCATGAGTAGATATTTGAGAAGACCATGCGAAAGAAAATTTTCTTATATCTGATAAAATTTCTTTTTGTTTTTGCACATAAAAAGGGTACAATGAATTTTATTAAAGCTCGCATTTCAAAAGAATCTTTCAGAAAACTAGATGAACTAGTGACGTTAAAGTGTAGAGCGCAAAGAACGCAATTGTGGTTAAAACATTATTATCAGTGTATTAAAC